>JARSSU010016218.1:0-28655 GCA_029619165.1 Eurosta solidaginis
GAAGCGCTTACTTCCCTTTATGCTCACTCAACATTTTTATACTCAGTTGAGCAGAGCTCACAGAGTATATAAGTTTGATTGGATAACGGTTGGTTGTACATATATAAAGGAATCGAGATAGATATAGACTTCCATATATCAAAATAATCAGGATCGAAAAAAATTTGATTGAGCCATGTCCGTCCGTCCGTCCGTCCGTATTAACACGATAACTTGAGTAAATTTTGAGGTACTCTTGATGAAATTTGTATGTAGGTTACTGAGCACTCATCTCAGATCGCTATTTAAAATGAACGATATCGGACTATAACCACGCCCACTTTTCGATATCGAAAATTTCGAAAAACCGAAAAAAGTGCGATAATTCATTACAAAAGACCGATAAAGCGACGAAAACTTGGTAGATGAGTTGAACTTATGACGCAAAATATAAATTAGTAAAATTTTGGACAATGGGCGTGCACCGCCCACTTTTTAAAGAAGGTATTAAAACTTTTGCAGCTGTAATTTGGCAGTCGTTGAAGATATCATGATGAAATTTGGCAGGAACGTTACTCTTATTACTGTATGTACGCTTATAAAAATTAGCAAAATCGGAGAAGGACCACTCCCACTTTTATTTTTTTAAGTAAAATTTTAACAAAAAATTTAATATCTTAACAGTATATAAGTAAATTATGTCAAGATTCAACTCCAGTAATGATATGGTGCAAACAAAATACAAAATAAAAGAAATTTAAAATGGGGCGTGGCTCCGCCCTTTTTCATTTAATTTGTCTAGGATACTTTTACTGCCATAAATCGAACAAAAATTAACCAATCTTTTTGAATTTGGTAGGGGCATAGATTTTATGGCGTTAACTGTTTTCTGTGAAAATGGGCGAAATCGTGATGCCACGCCCAGTTTTTTATACACAGTCGTCCGTCTGTCCTTCCGCATGGCCGTTAACACGATAACTTGAGCAAAAATCGATATATCTTACTAAAAACTCAGTTCACGTACTTATCTGAACCCACTTTACCTTGGTATGAAAAATGAACGAAAATCCGTACTATGACCACGCCCACTTTTTCGATATCGAAAATTGCGAAAAATGAAAAAAATGCCATAATTCTATACCAAATACGAAATAAGGGATGAAACATGGTAAGGTATTTGATTGTTTATTGACGCGAAATATAACTTTAGAAAAACTTTATAAAATGGTTGTGACACCTACCATATTAAGTAGAAGAAATGAAAAAGTTCTGCAGGGCGAAATAAAACACCCTTAAAATCTTGCCAGGTATTACATATATAAATAAATTAGCGTCGTATCCAACCGATAATGTTCTGGTCACCTAGTCCACATGTTGGTCGATATCTGGAAACGCCTTCACATATACAACTACCACCACTCCCTTTTAAAAACTCTCATTATACCTTTAGTTTGATACCATTTGTAGCAAACAAATTCTAGGTCACCCCTGGTCCACCTTTATGGCGATATCTCGAAATGCGACCACCTATACAAACAACCACCACTCCCTTTTAAAACCCTCATTAATACCTTAATTTGATACCCATATCGTTACAAACACATTCTAGAGTCACCCTGGTCCCACCTTTGTGGCGATATTCCGAAAAGGTGTCCACCTATAGAACTAAGCCCCACACCCTTTTAAAATACTCATTAACACCTTTCTTTTGATACCCATATTAAAAAAATAAATGTAAGGCGCGATAACCTCCGAAGAGATCTAAGGCCAAGCTTCTCTCCCAATTTGCGTCGTGCTCTCTCTTGATTTTTCCCTACAATTGGCCGGACGGGACCTACATGTTTTATGCCGACTCCGAACGCATCTGCAAGGCAGATGAGTTTTCACTGAGAGCTTTTCATGGCAGAAATACAATCGGAGCGCTTGCCAGACACTGTCGAGGGGCGACCCCGCTTAGAAAAATTTCTTCAAATTGAAAAATCTTATTTCTAAAATTTTGATGTTGCTTTGCCCGGGAGTTGAACCCAGGCATACGGCGTGATAGGCGGAGCACGCTACCATCACACCACGGTGGCCGCCCATACCCATAGTGTACAAACAATTCTAGGGTCACCCCTGGTCCACCTTATGGCGATATCTCGAAACGGCGTCCACCTATGGAACTAAGGATTACTCCCTTTTAAAATATTCATTAACAGCTTTCTTTTGATACCCATATCTGTACAAACAAATTCTAGGGTCACCCTTGGTCCACCTTTATGGGCGATATCTCGAAACGGCGTCCACCTATGGAACTAAGGATTACTCCCTTTAAAATACTCATTAATACCTTAAGTTGATATCCATATCGTACAAACGCATTCTAGAGTCACCCCTGGTCCACCTTTATGGCGATATTTCGAAAAGGCGACCAACCTATATAACAACCACCACTCCCTTTTAAAATCCTCATTAATACCTTTAATTTGATATCCATATCGTACAAACACATTCTAGGGTCACCCCTGGTCCACTTTTATGGCGATATTTCGAACGGCATCCACCTATAGAACTAAAGGCCCACTCCCTTTTAAAATACTCTTAACACCATTCGTTTGATGCCCATATTGTACAAACAAATTCTAGGGTCCCCCTGGTCCACCTTTATGGCGATATCTGAAACGGCGTCCACCTATGGAACTAAGGATTACTCCCTTTTTAAAATACTCATTAACACCTTTCATTTGATACCCATATCGTACAAACGCATTCTAGAGTCACCCCTGGTCCACCTTTATGACGATATCTCGAAACGGCGTCCACCTATAGAACTAAGCCCACTCCCTTTTAAAATACTCATTAACACCTTTCGTTTGATGCCCATATTGTGCAAACGCATTCTAGAGTCACCCCTGGTCCATCTTTACGGCGATATCTCGAAAAGGCGTCCATCTATAGAACTTAGGTCCACGCCCTTTTAAAATACTCAGTAATACCTTTCATTTGATACCCATATCGTACAAACGCATTCTAGAGTCAACCCGATCCACCTTTATGCTATATCCCTAAATGGCGTCCACCTATAGAACTATTGCGCACTCCCTCATAAATACTCTTTAATGCCTTTCATTTGATACACATGTCATACAAACACATTCCAGGGTTTCCCTCGGTTATTTTCCTACATGGTTATTTTCCCTTATGTTGTCACCATAGCTCTCAACTGAGTATGTAATGTTCGGTTACACCCGAACTTAACCTTCCTTACTTGTTGAATTTCGCTTTTTTGCTCTTTCTAATTTACTTTGTTTACCTCTGAAATAGCCAAGATTTTCCCTTAAAGCCTCATCAACATTGGAAACATAAGGTCATGCAATCATCACAAATAATCTTAAAAGTTACAACCTTGCAACAATTAAGGCCATATCATCGATAGATGCACACGCAATGTTTTTATGGTAACCCTACCACAAAATTGGTGAAACTAGCAAAGTACTTAGTGACAGGTGATGTACCAGCATTATAAAGTGCCTGTGAGATTCATTATATTTAATTTAATTAAAAAGGTGAAATATATTTTGCTTGTGCAGTTTTGTGTACTGTTAAGCAGAAATGGAAGAGTGCGGGAAATGTCGCAAAAAAATAAGAGGGAAACAGGTGTAAGATGTGAGGGTGTGATCTTACACCTGTTTCCCCTCTTATTTTTTTGCGACATTTCCCGCACTCTTCCATTTTCTGCTTAACAGTTACACAAAACTGCACAAGCAAAATATATTTTCACCTTTTTAATTAAATTAAATATAATTGAATCTCACAGGCACTTTATTAATGCTGGTACATCACCTGTCACTAAGTACTTTGCTAGTTTCACCAATTTTTAGTGCTTATCAAAGCACACAGACTTAATAATGTTTATTCTATTTACGAGCTCCAAATACACGTCCGTTCGCACACAATTCACAATCATTTTTCTTATAGCGTTTTTAAAATCAAACCGATTCATTATTCCTCTGCTTGCGCTGCTTTTGTATTCTCTGTTGACTCATTCGCATATTTCTCCAAGGATCTGGACCTTCTCGAATAGTGGCTGATTTATTCGAAAATCGACACTGATAATGGCACAACGAAACAGGTTTGTTTCGAAACAAATTTGACAAGGGATGACGAAAAATCGTTCCAATATACACATCATTTATCCACCCTGTCGGCAAATCAACAAACAAAATAAGTTATTTATTTCTCATTTATGTAATCTAATTCACGTTTTCCTTCTTGTTGTATGCGTGTATATGTGTGAGCGATAACTTCTGCTCCTACCTGCTGACTACATGTATGTGTGTGAAATATTCTCTGCGCAGTTACATCTATGTGTGGCTGCTTGCTTTACTGTTGTTGTGATATTCATGTATCAACATGCTAATATTCGCAACACTGCCCTTAACCTAAGTCTGGTCGTCCCGATCAGACAAATCTTTCGATCCAACCGCTGCTAGCCTCTCCAAGTAAACCACCCTTCTATTTCGTGGTTTCCCAATTTGTATGCGGTAGACGACATCGCTGATCCGCTTTGAAAAAACATCTTGAGAGTTGTATAACATTACCAAATCTTCCTCCAGGAAACCTACTCAATTGTTCTTGTCATACCTGTCTTTCATCTTACTACTCATGATCCTGGTTTGTTGCCTAACACTCCGTTGTTTGGCCAATAGACTACATCGATGAGCTTGGGCTTCACGGATTGGCTTTGCATAATCAGAACCGAGTTTTACAACAGTATTGCGTTCTGGCTTGAAACCACCCTTGCACTCTCTCTGGGAAATTCTTTCCTTCGTTTTAGTGCGTCCATTTGGATTTGTCAACGCCAGTATTTTTCCCGCAAGTACATTCGGTTTTGATTTGTGTGTTCCATTCGTTCCACAAATATTTGCGCATTCTACTGTATTCGACTTTTATGGTCTCTGTTGAATCTCCTCCACCAGCACTCGCTTACCGCTGAACCCTTTCTCCAAACTTAAGTTAAGTGGTATATCCTTGTTCTTATAGCGCATAATCCCACTTTGCATGTCGATCCTGATGCCACGGTCAACTAAGAAGTCCACTCCTAATATGACTTCATCAACAATCTTTGCCACAACGAATTTGTGTAGAACCGTGCCCTTCCCAATTAAGACTTCACATATTACTTCGCCCTGAACTTGGTTATACTCGCCAGTGACCGTACGCAAACTTGCTCCATGTACTAGTTTTACTGTCTTATTGGACAAATCAGATTCGGATGGAATGAGATGCGCTCGTATCTACAGTCAATAAACGCTCCTTGCCATCCACAAAACCCTCGACAATAAGTCTGCTCGATTTTCTTCCAATTTGTGAAACAGATATAACGGGACATTCAACAGCTGGATCTAGTTCTTGCTGCCTACATCTGGCTCGCTCTATCTCATATCCTTCCACTTTGTGCTTAAGACCACCCATGCTGTTGGAACCACTTGGGTCAAGACCGCAATGGCGTGCAATGTGACCTGGCTTCCCGCACTTGAAGCATTTGATTACTCTGTCACTCCGCTGTTGCAATCCTTTTAGTGCTTCTAATATTGTGTCCACGGCCTTTTTAGTTCCACACGGCGCTCTTTGAATGCTGGCTTACACAAAAACGAGGCTGTTTCCCGAGTCAGTGCGTGGGATACCGTTTCAGCAAATGTTGGCTTTGAGTTTGCGTATGTAGCTCGCTTCATTTCGACGTCTCGCATTCCAGCTGTAAATCTCTAAAACGTCCGCATTTGCCAGACAGGCCAGCCTTATCACATTCGGCGCAAACTCCTGCAAAGTCTCATTCGCTTTTTGGTAGCGGTTTTGCAGCTCAATTTCGTATATCTGTTTTCTATGCTCGCTTCCATAACGTCTCTCGACAGCGGTCATCAATGCCATAACTATCCCGTTCGCCCTCTGGAGTAGTTTTTAAGATTTCAGCCACAGATCCTTTCAATGCGACGAGCAGTGCAGCAGCCTTATCTTCAGTATGCCAGTTGTTAACTGCTGACGTCTTCTCGAATGGAAATACCTGGAAAGGAACATATCCATCAAAAGACGGAGTTTTTGGCTTCGGATTGCTCGCTGGAACAGTTAGGGGATTTAGTTTTAACTGCTCCATACGACCTTTTAAATCATCGACCTCTGCCTGAAGTTGAGCGATTCTTGCATCCTGCGCTTCCAGTTTTGATGATACTCTCGCTTCCTGTGCTTCTAAATGCGAAGACATTTGGGCCACCGGCAATAATAAGCGCTGCTCTTGTTCTTCCATCTTGGAGGTTATGCGTGTATCTTGGGATTCCAGTTGTCCTGTTATACGTGCTTCTTGTGCTTCAATCTTCGATGTTATACGTGTCTCCAGCTGTGATGACATATTTGTGGATTGTGCAGATATCATGCTCAAGTCCGTGTTTGCACTTGTTTGAGGCGTTTCGTTTTTCTCTTTTTGTTGTGGCATCTTCACCATAACCTCTCATAGCCATGCTTGAAGTTCAGACTTATTGCCCGTTGTATTCAGTCCACGGTTCTCCAACTCCTTTTTCAGTTGCTGGATGTTCAATTCGCTTAACTTCGCCATGTCCTTGCTGCCCTTTACACTTTCGTTCGAATCTCTGAACTGTCAAATAAATAACTCAAATGCTCAGTATATCAAAATGTTCTAAATTTACACAACTTTTGCAGCAGTGCTTCACAACTAGATTACTCGCGTACTTCACTAATGGCGTGTTCAAAATCAAACTGATTCATTATTCCTCAGCATGCGCTGCTTTTATACTCTCTGTTGCCTCGTTCGCCTATTTTTCCTAAGGTCTAGACTTTTCACGAACAGCCTACTCGAACATCTGCTTTTTTATTTTTCGTTTGTATATCTGATATTCAAGTTTGTCTACTACACCTTTTACAGTTTAATTTAAGAAATTTGCAACTCAATTTCAGAAAATTCCAATTCAAGTTCAGAAAATTACAATTCAAGTTCAGAATTTTCAATTTAAATTCAGAAATTTACAATTCAAGTTCAGAAAATTACAATTCAAGTTCAGAAATTCCAATTTAAATTCAGAAAATTACAATTCAAGTTCAGAAAATTACAATTCGAGTTCAGAAAATTGCATTTCAAGTTTAGAAAATTACAATTCAAATTCAAAAAATGATAAGTAGGGTCTTATTTTTCAAAAGTTATTCCAATTCATACTACGTAATGTAATACTTATATGTTATTTGCGGAAGTGTTGATCCTTTGTTGACAACGGTGGCTTGGATATACTGTACCCCAAGTTTTCTCCAAGGCGGGTACATCCCGAGCTAAGAAATCAAACGGAGGATAACTCTTTGCAACAAGTGCATGAGAACGCTCCGGCCATGAAGTACTTCAGTCGACACCGCACTTTGGAAGCAATGGAAGGGGGAGACCTCCACAGAGCTGCCAGAGGCAGGTGGAGGAAGACTTGATCTGTGCACACAGTGCTTATACGTTTCTTGCGGGATTATGGACGCTCCGATGATTTCGTCATCACTGTTGTCATACTCAATGCATATAAATGCTTGTGGCCTTTAAAATATAGCTGGATGTCCTTGTAACTGACCTCTTATGACAGAATGGAGAGAGAAGAGAGGAAACGTTTTTTTTCGCTATCTCCTTCATGTGAGCAAAATGTATTTAAGTGCGTTAAGAAGTCCAATGCTTCCTTAACAGATAGTATGTCTTCATATCCTTGTATCAAATTATTAGCGCTAACATTTGCCATCTTGCATACTTTTATTTCCATTGCATGAACGAAAAAATTCTTAACAAACTTTCTGAACTTGTATTGTAATTTTCTGAACTTGAAATGCAATTTTCTGAACTTGAAATGAAATTTCTGAACTTGAATTGTAATTTTCTGAACTTAAACTGGAAAAAGTGTAGTTATATGCGCTTTAGCTGCTGACTACATGTATGTATGTAAAATACTCTCTTTGCTCTGTATTTGTGGCTGCTTGCTTTACTGTTGTGCATTTATTTACTAGCAACATAGTGATGTATCGAAATGCTAATATTCGCCACAGTATAATAAAAATAGAGAAGCAAATATGACGATTTAAGAAGGAAATGATGTGAAAGGATATGGAGAGATGCATTGGGAGCGGCAGCTGGAACAAAGGCGAGAAGAGAAAAGGTAGAGGTAATAAAGCGGAAGGGAGGGAGATATAGATGCAGAATTAAGGGATGATGGGTGATCGAAAGGGAGGGGGAGAGAGCGATAGTAAGAAAGGAAGAGATGATGAGAAGGAAGATGGTGGGATGGCAGAGGGAGAAAAATACAATTTTCTTAACATTTTTTTAGAACTGTAGAGGTAAATCAAAGTTCCACCAGGACAACAGTAGCAATGCTGGCTACCAATCTATAAATTTTTATATCATAATTTATGTTTTTGTTTATTTTCTAGTTGGAATTATATACGCACAATTGAAAGACCTGCGGAAATTCACCACTCTCCAATTACGGTAATCGCCATAGTCCCACATTGGGTGACATTGTTACGGTACATAGCATACCACAGCCATTGGTACAAAAATCAGCAACAGAACTACAACAAAATGAAAATGATAAAAAATATTTTGCCAATGGTGAACAACAACAACAACATGTAAACGATGCTCTCGCAACATCACCAACAGCGCCAGATGAATGTTTTGAAGTGACAGAAGAGAGCTTGGATGATTTTGTGAATGTCTCTATAAATCCGAATGGAAAATCAATATTAAGATTACACACAGCAAATGCACGTTATGTACAACATATTGTAAATGAAGATCGTATTTTGGCGGCAACGTATTCGTATATTAAAGAAGGTGTTGGAGTTAATGTCATAGCAACGGCCATTGAAGGTGGAACGATACGTTTGTGGTCTAGCTGGAATTTGAGTTTTGTTAGTGAAATCATTACAGGCATATCAAATATAAAAAGGTATTTAATTGATTGCTATTCAATTGATATTTTGAATTACAAAAGTAATATTGTTTCCCGTTTCAGCATTGCATACTCAACGCATCAACATTTAGTGGCGCTTACAAAGATTCACACATTCAAGTTTGGGAATCTGAGGGACTTTATGGGAATTCTCCAAAATTTCCACAAATAGCATATAAGTAACGAAGTGATGAATTATTCAGGATAAGCTTAATAGTTTTTCTTCAAAGGTATAATGTTTAAATTTATTTGAAAGCAATATCTTTTTATAAAGAAAACGAGTGGTTTATAAAAAAATATACATTTTTATTGACATTAAAGCATGTCTCAGAACTTTAAACCACGCTGGTTGGGATTACGTGCAAAACCATATTTAACTGAAGAAACAAGTTTAGAAAAACTCAACAGGTACTCTTTAGAAATGGAATTGTGTTACCGTTCAAGTTGGCAAAAATTTAACCCTGCTATTTTTGATGCGAAGCGTCGGTTTTTAGTGCGCCTCTAAGCTGCAGTTTAGAGTTGTGCTTTTTCGTTCATTTCAGATATTCGGTCCTTTCGTTCTTTTTCTGATGACGTTTTCTTTTTGTTTTTTTTCGCCTATCGGCAATTTCGGGCGAACAAAAGTTCACTTCGAAACAGCTGATGCTCTATTGTGAACTAGCAGTGAACAAATAATTTACTTGCAATTGTGTAAATTTTGTAAACAAGCATATATTTCGTTAAAATACAACAAAAATAGAAATAAAAAATGTATAAAATAATGTTTAGTATTGCACTTAGGTTGGTATTGATTGAACGCGAGGAGAATATAAATGTGAAAGCGATGCGGAGGCAATTAAGGAGCAGTTCTAACCCTTTGAAGCTAAATAATTCACTGTAAGCTAAAAATTACTATTTTCAGCAGTTTTGAATAACAAGTTATATTTTTTTCAATTAGCTTTCGCCAATATTACAGGGTAAACAAGCCGGCATTGTAATATTTGCTAGATATCTTACCAACTCCATGCTCCCATTGAAGCACAAATATGGAGTTCCACCAATTGTAAAGTTGAGTACATGTCTTCGTTTTTTCGCATAGGGAAAGGCGTTGGAAAGGACCAAGGAGTGGGTCTTAGCCAATCTTGTTTCAGCGAGGTGCTCAACATTTTGGAACCCTTGCTTTGTCCACAATGGATAACTTGGCCGACTAATACGTTGTCATAAAAATAGAATTTACCTACTTAGCAATACAGGAATTTCACTTTTTTCCCCTCAGCTTCCGATTGTGCATTATTTTTTGATTTATTTCTAATAATAAGAGTACCAAATTTCAAAACAAAAAATTACTTACATTTTTCTTCGTTCGCCTGTAAAATGTAAGTGAAACAAATTTGGGTTTCCGCGCTGTTCATTTCGCCCGAACAAAGAGTTGCCGATAAGGTGAAATCTTTTTCGAACACGAAAAATTTTTTCGCCACCCTCTGCGATAGGGTGAACAAAAACTGTGAATATTTTCGGGTGAAAATAAAACTCGCGATAAGGGTGAATGTATATATGTGTATAATTAACTTCAAAAAAAGTAACAAATTTCGGAAGATCCAGGAAGTTGATAGAGTACAAACACAAATTGTAAATATGAAATTTTCAAGTTTAATAAATGTAATAATTAGTTTCTTACAAAAGATGTTTTTCACAAATAGTCCACACATATCTTTTTGTAGCAGTGCCACACATATCTTTAGTCTTTAGTGTAAGTGGCATCATCGACATCATAGATGAAGGGATTTGCAACTCTTTAGCCATCATCCGGTGGCAAAGATCCAGAGCCAGATAAATAATGTTACATGTAAATGAAACAACAACGATTTGAGCCAGATAAATCCAGATAGAAGTCTGGTTCAATTTGTGAGCCAGATAATTTGTTAATTACTTCTTTTTAGTTTGGCAACGCTGCCTTTAATAAACCTACTTTTTCAAAAATAGATGTCGCTGCTTAGCCTTTCGCCGTATGAGTTAAATGAAAAACAGTGGCGACATCTGCCTATCACATTTCACGTGTGCGAAAATTTTACGACATCTGCTTCTCAAGTCTCTCAATGGTTCAGAGCATTCCCGTGAGAATTGAGCGTGAGCCGAAGCTGTAAAACTCACTGGATGACGGCTTTTGTTTCGAGAGAGCGCTGTCAAAATACACATTTTTGTCAATGATGCCACTCCAAACAAAAATGAATAGATCTGAATATGGGGATTTTTGACATACATTTCGGCGATTTTATAGTTTCAATCATTTAATAAAATGATAGTCGTAAAATATTAATTTCTTTAAACTTGTTTTACAATAATACGACTAGTTAGAGTTAAATATAAACAAATCTAAGTAAAATTTACATTTTGATTAAATTAGTTAGGTCAAATATTGTAACGCATTTAACTGCGATTGAAAACCAAATATTCTTTTGAAATTTGAGTAAATCGGACCTAGGATATAATAGTTAACATCGTTTAGTGGATAGGACTTATTTTACATGTCTGATGTTCCAGGTTCTCTGATCAAAAAACCTGTTTTAGTGATAACTTTTGAATGGGAAATAATATTTACCCTCGAACTGATAATATTTACACTAAAACAAGTATTTTTATCCTTTTTCCCATAATTTTTGAACGCATTTCTACAGTTGTAGGTCAAACTAAAGTTTACCGAAATTTTTCGCCCGTTTTAGTTGGCACATTTTTTGTTCTGGCACCCGCTTCAGCTGGCGCTATGGATTTATCTGTGATTGTTGCCAGCACAAATTTGAGATAAATCCCTCGTGAGAGCGAAAAAATGAGAGCGTAAACAAATGTTTCGTATGAAGTCATCTTTGATTGACATTCGTGCTCACTTCTACGTATGTATGTATGAATTTACAATGTTCGCGAAGGAGAAGAGGGAAAGAATAACATTAGATAAAACGAACTAAAAGAACAAATAGAACCGAAATCGAAGATCTAGTTCACTTGTTCAGTTGAGAGACCCGGTTAATTGAGCAAGTTCAGAACGAAACGACCCAAGTCTACTGCAGTTAAAGTTGAGCTCATTACAGCTTTGCGTCTTTGGCTGTATACCTCAAATTGTACTGCACATCTTAGCTCAATCGCCCAATATGGTAGGGTTAAACTCTAGTTAACTTAAACTCCAGTTAAAGTTGACTAGAGCTTAACGTTAACACTTTGTTCGTTTAAATACAACCCTGCAAAAATAGTTGGATTACGTCTTCCATTTTTTTCATGTTTGAGTACTCTAACAATACTCCAGTGCGTTTGCGGACCACCATCAGCCGATCATTGCTCGTGTTTTAACGACCGTGATCACGACACGATGACGATCGAACAGAGTTGCCAAAAGTAAAATATTGCATAGAAATAACTGATAAAAAAATTTTACTATGGCAACTCTGATAAAATACAACCGCGCAACTGGTTTTATGTATACATACTATAGTATAGAGAAATATTCAAAGAGGAATTGTGTCGGAAAGAATTACCAGAGTGAATTTAATTTAAAAGACAAACAATTTTATTGGTGAAAAATAAAATAATTATATCCAAATATATAAAGGTAAAATATGGAAAAGTTTGCGCGCAGATTGAAAAATGGAGAAAATGCGAAGAACTCCAAATTATGCCGCAGGATCAGAGATTATGGAATTGGTCAGCTCTCCTAGCATAGCACCAGAAGGCAATCACTTTTATATTTTATACTACGAATATTCTTCTGTTATTTAGCATTTGCGTGAATAAACTAATATAATTTTTTTATAAATTTTTTGTTTTATTTTGGGTGGCTTCTTCTCTAGCGATAGTTTTAAAAGTACTCTTCCATTGCTTACTCCAAGGAGTAATGCTTTAAGAGTACTTTCTTAAGTTATCTCCTGTAGGTACTCCATTAGGTAATCCATCGAGGGTGGTTTAACTCTTCAACTCTTTTGCTAGTATTCCAAGCATTTGATCCTCTGTCGGTGCTCCATGGAGTACTACAGTGAAAGTAACTTGGAAAGTACTCTCACGTATGTACTCTATGGAATACTCACAAACAAAGCTAGAGTGGGATCACCTACTCCTCTCTTAGGACACCGCAATGTTAATTGGAGCTCATTTTTTGTATGAATACAGATTAGTTTTGGAGCACCCTATCTCCTAAAGGAGTATTCCTTACACTATTAATGGAGTAATCGCGTTTTTTGAAGGGAAATTTTTGCTTTTCATCGGAGTTCAAGTGGTAACTCTACCAACTCTATCAACTTTAACATGATTTCGAACTCGCACTGAAACCCGAACATAAGACGTTGAAAAAGAATCATTGAAATATCTGTGACAAGCTGAATCCGAAATCGCTATGAGCTTTAGGCCCGGTTTTTCAGTGCGAGTTTAAACTCCAGTTACAGCCTGATTCTAATGTGGTAACAATCTTCTTCACCACGGCAACTTGCTTCATGTGGCAACTTTTGTACCCTTTTTGGTATTCTGCCCACGAAAGTAGCCGGATAATTGTTTACCCACTAAAAAAGATGGTAACATAGATGTAACCACACAAAACAGCTGTTGAAAGCGCAAAACAGAATTGTGAAAATTGAACGTAAACAATAAAATATATATATTTATAACAAAATGTCGAGTTTATTATTATTGCTACTCATTGAAGACGAAGAGAATGAAATTTTGGAGAGAAGGCACAATTTGAGGAGCCCTCGGGACAATAGTGATCCCATGAACCTTCCCTCTGGTACATTCAAGCATCATTTTCGTTTGCCCAAGGAAGCGTGTAAGTTGCTCATAGAAGATTAGATGCCAAAGGATGACCAAGCCACTTCGCTTCCATTTGGCGTGCGATTTTTTTGTTGCCTCACTTTTTTGGCGCATGGTTCCTACCAAAAATGTGTTGCTAACAATATGTATGCCGCACTCAGTCAGCCATCTGCTTCACGAGCAATCAAGTACTTAGTGAACTTGATTGTCAGAGAAAAATCGTCCGAAGTAAGTTTTCCGACCACAAATGAGGAGCAATTGGCTATAAAGCAAGGTAAGGGTGAACGTGCATCTTAACATACAGCATGCACTCATATTATTTGTTTTTATTTGTCTAGGTTCTATACAAAGTTCGGATTGAAAGGTGTTATTGGTGCAATCGATTGCACACATGTGGCGCTAATTTGTCCACAAAAAATTATCCGTCAAGACCTTGTAGTCTGTACATGAACCGGAAAGGATACTACAGCGTTAATGTTGAAGCTGTTTGCGACGACAATTTGAGGTTTTTGTCAGTTGATGCTACTTTTCCTGGATCATGCCATGATTCAGGTATATGGACAACGTCAAATGTGCGTGCATTTATGAGCGACCAGAGAGGAAGTTTGCTTATAGGCGATCAGGGTATCCACTAGAACCGTGGCTGATTACACCGTTAGCTGAACCAGCAACTCCTCGGGAGGAAAAATTTAACAAAGTGCACTGCAAAGCACGAAATGTAATTGAGAGAGGATTCGGTTGTCTTAAATCAAGATTTCGATGCTTAGCGCAACATCGCACTCTTCATTATAGCCCTGAAACGGTTACGAAAATGTAAACGCCTGTAATCTTTTACATAATATTATGAGGAAACGTTGGCGTATGATGAAGTGGAAATTGAAAATTATGAAGTTGGCGAAGAAAGTATTGGTTCAGCAAATGCGACCAACAGTAGTCTTCACCGGGAGGACGAAAGGGTTCGGCAGCAATTGATAAACTATTTATCCTAATACTGCCTAGCGATTTCCTAATTTAAGAGCTGTTTATTTTGAATTATTTATCCATGTTTTTATTTTCATAAAATTATATACTTCCTGGACAAAAGTCATCGTCACTCAAATTTTTTACTAAGTTTGGCTGGACCTAAATTATTTTCGCTAATTTAAAAAAAATATATCATAACTCCCACAATCCACATGAAAACTTACAACTTTTTAGGAAATTCGCGAATTTTTATGCAAATTTTCAACTCTTCAGTAAAAATGTTAGAATTTTTCTCAGTATGCAGTTTTGTAGCCTATTGGGTTTTAGGATAATAATGTGTTAATCTTAATGCGGTAGAAGGAATTCCTGATTTTTGAGAACTTTTTATAGTGTTTGGACGTTTCTTTAATATAAAAAAATTTATTTTTATGGAAATACGGTCTGAAATAATAAAATAATAAAAATAATTATCAAAGGGAAGTTATTTTAGAGTATTGAGATTAACACATTATCCTAAAATTCAATAGGCTACAAAACTGCATACTGTTTAAGCGACTTAAACTATGACTTTTTTTCTTTCGTTTGTTTCATTAGCCATTGAGTGTGCTTGTAATTCTCAACTTGTTAGTGAAATATTCTAAAGATATAGTTTTAGTTTTTAATTTAAAATTGAGGTTCTTCGAGCAGAAGATGGGGTGCCAATATCTCAGAGCCCAGTGCTCGCCTCCATATCACATTTTTTTAAGGGTTCTTCAAATAGAAGATGAGGTGGCTCATAGAGCGAAACCTCAGAGCCCCAAGTGCTCGCCCCCCAATGATAAATACAAGGGGTTTTTCAAAGCAAAACAAGGTGGCTCATCCCACAGCCAATATCTTGGAGCCCCCAGTGTTCGCCCCCAATGAATAAATACAAGGTGTAATAGGGGTTTCTCAAAGCAAAACAAGGTGGCTCATCCCGAAGCCAATACCTTGGAGCCCCCAGTGCTCGCCCCCAATGAATAAATACATGGTGTAACAGGTACATAGTGACCTCTCTCTAAATAAGTTTAAAAATAACAAACAAATTCATTAAAATAAAGATATCATAAATAAGGTGTACCTTATAATTATTTATGTTTACTACTATGTAACCAGCTGCAAATACGAAAGTAGCAGTGGCAATGTTTGGCAAATTTCATAAATGAAATTTTGTCTTGTTTTATTTTTGATATCTAATTTAAAAAAAATGCATGAATTGTACTACTGAAACTATACATTCAATTTCAAAAACGTTTTAAAAAAATTCTAGGAAATTTCGTGGAAATTTTGAATTTTTTATTCAGAGTTCTCTTTTGAGCAAGCAGTTTTAAAGTCAAATCAGTTTTGGTATAACAAGCTACAAGTTATAAGTCTCTTAAAATTTGCATTGATTTTTGAAAGTTTTTTGAGCTTATAACAAAGCTCAAAAACTTTCAAAAATCAATGCAAATTTTAAGAGACTTATAATTTGTAGCTTGTTATACCAAAACTGATTTGACTTTAGAACTGCTTGCTCAAAAGAGAACTCTGAATAAAAAATTCAAAATTTTCACGAAATTAGAATTTTTTAAAAACGTTTTTGAATTGCCTGAGGCAGCACGGCTGGAGGAAGCAAGATTAGAAGTTCCCGACTCTAAGGAAGCTTCGCTGTTGGGCACTGGATTGATAGTGGCAGGGGATGAGGCAGCACGGTTGGTGGGCACATCATTGGGAGTAGTAGGGAATAAGGAGGCGCGACTTTTGAAAAAACTGTTGGTGCGCACAGGATTGGGAGTGACAGGAAATAAGGAGGTACAGCTACTGGGCACAGGATTTGTAGGAGCAGGACTTAGGGGAGCATGGCTAGGTGACTCACACATCACTATGCAGAAGTTAGAAATGTCTTCCGCATCTTCATCACCAATCAACTCATCGTGATCAGCACAGCTCGGCCCCACCTCCGGTGCTGGCGAAATGTTTTCGGCATTACTCTCGTTCTGTAATAAACAATTAAATTAATTTCATACATATTTTTGGTAATAATAGTACTATTTATACCAATGCAATATTTCTATATAGCTATTACAAATTGGTAGACATGCGTTGCCCTTGCTATACATATGTATTTGCTTACATCATGTAACTTCTCAAAATAAATTACAATGTACCGATGTATATGTGTACATATGCATTTCATGGGAGACAATGCAATGCATCAATAATAGAAATATTACACATGGTGAAAGCACTTTATTTACATACGTTAAATCCAAGCCTCGAGTTTGAGTGACCTTCTACAGCAGCAATTCCAAAAGTCTCCAACGCTTGCTGCTCGAAATCCGTCAGCTCAGCCACAGGATTTATTCCTGCGCCAGCTCGTCGTCGCTCACTAATGAGCTTACGAGCCGAGCATGCGACTGCTTCCGCCAGTTTCGCAAACTCTGAAAATATACAACGTTTGATATATATATGTATCTACGATCCAAGTACTGCTTTTGTGGTCAGTGCACAATTTTGACAACAAACAAGCCTTGATGCATACGATTTATTTAAAACAAGGCGTATAATAGTTTGTTGTTCAATTTCGCACTTTCCCCAAACATACTACAAATGCCGCAAGCAATATTAAATCACTCGGAAAAAACTCCGGAACTCTGCAAATAGTAGTTCGCACAGATTTTGCACTCTCATAAATATTATTTAACACAAATTAGCGGAATAGGTATACATATATTAATTAGTTAAATTTATTTACTTCTCGCCAAGCGTCAGGAGTCCTTGCTGGCCGACCATTGAATTCAAATTTGTGGAAATCTCTTTCCACGAATCTTGAATTTGGTTCGGCGATTTGGGGCAGTTTTTTCCCTGCATTAGTTCGGGGTGGTCCTTGCAAAATGCATGGGGTATTTTACATGGTAAAGGTTTAATTTATAATTTTCACTGAAAACTTACTCAAGATTGTCAAATGGGATATCAAAAAACTCGAATTTTTGTCAGGATTACAAATCCGAAGACAAAATAACTATTTTTCACCCGTGGAAAATTTATCAGTGACAACACCTTTCATCGAAGGGCTGCACACGAAACGGGGTTTGATAGCAGCTTTCGATTGGAGAAAAAGTCAGCTTCTTAGTCTTCGCATTGATGTAAATGGGTGCATAAAGGCCAGGTTTTTGTGGAGCGTTGCAACATTCCACTTTTGACAGCTGAGATAAATTGTAGGTATTCGTATAGGTTAACGCAACATGTATAATTAACAGCCTTTTGCGGACGACAACGCAGATACTTCATCAAGTGATCTAATTTCGTTATTTCTTATAATTTTTTGCGTTTTTTATTGTATGTGGATATACATATGTATGTACATAACCATTTTGGTCGCATCAAAGTGAAAAAGGGGCTAGCCGTTCATTGTTATCTTATGGCGGTGCCAGCGCAACAAAGCAAAGCAACCCAATCGAAATATATTATTTCATATTTTTTCACTTATCTACCACAAAATATTTCTACAAAACTTTGCCTTTTTTATAAATTTTAATAAGTTTTTATCACCTTACTTGCTGATTTTTTGAAAATAATGAAACCGACCGGATTTCTTGGAGTTTTTGTTTTTTGGGTAGTTTAGGAAACTCTATAGCCATCTGATGTTCAAGACACATTCTTGGAAACGAACGAACTTTTGTTTACAATCGAATGAACTTCAAGACCCATTCCTGGAAACGAATTGAGAGAGAATAAAAGTTTCGTATCATGTCATCAGTGCGACTAACTCAATAACGAGGACAGAGCGAATCATATGCGTGTGAATTGAGAGGGCACAATTGTGCTATGAAATGAATAGCCTGGTTTAAACTCACACTAAAAACCAAGCCTTAACGTCACGGGTCGTAAGTCCACCATAAAAATGCTCCTTTGACAAAATTCAAGAATTGAAATGTCTTTTTAATTAAAAAAATACGTAAAATATATTAGAATGGGTTCATTTTCAAACTTGAAAATCCAATACATATGGATCTGTGGTTTGGAGGCTAACCACGAAAGATGGGAAAACTATTTTGCTTATGAATCAATTCCTTCAAAAATATTGGTTTGGCCAAATGCTCAGCCGAAATGTTGTACAGTGTTATATGTTAGAAAAAAGCAACAAAAATGATTTGTAAATTTCGTCGGTAAGTTAATAAAATTTAATGAAATGTAATAGCTTTTATTGATTGTAAATCGATTTCGAAAACGTTTTTAAAAAAATAAAAAAAATTAAGGCTATTCAAATTTTCATTGATATTTGTAAATTGTTCTCTTAAGGGCGTTCTAGACTTTCTTCCATACAAAACTATATATAGACTGCTGAATGGAATATCACCCTATCTCGGCTGCCGTTTTAAAAACTCCCTATCTCAGAATTCGGTTGAAGGACGTTCTATCTCGGATATTGTTTCAAAAACGCCCTATCCGAGCTCAAACTTAATACATTTTGACATTACCTGGGGTGTTTATGAGAAATGTATGAGTTAGGGTGCTGTCGAAACGACAGCCGAGATAGGGTGATATTCCACTGAGCAGTCGATGTCGGAAAAAAAATTAAAGACAAATTTTGGAAATTTTCATGAGCATATTTTAAACTATTACCGTAACTACCAACTTTTTTCGAAAATGTTTTCCAAGTTGATTAACATTGTTTAACATTTAAGTTTTTTATTAACCTACAAAAGCAGATAGCTACCCAGCCGTGACTCTGGCATGGCTCGTGAAAATCAAAAGGTATCATTTGGGAATACCAAATCGTTCCCGACATGGTCGGGCTAGTACCATAATGGTGCTTGTTACCGGAACGTACCGTATCTGCCTCCGGTCAATAACACTCCGCAAGGCCTTCGGGGAGTGTCGTTATCGCTACAATAACAACCACTACATTTTATATTTTAAAGAAATTATAAATTTAGTGCATTGTGCCCAACTATGTAAGCTTCTACATACTAATTATTTCATAACAACCATTTCTTATTAAAATCAGTTTTATTTTTTACATTATTATATACAAAATGCAAATTCAGACAATGCAATTTTATTAAAACACTTTCCTCGACATGATCACAATAATTTAATCTAAATAACCAGTATAAATTTACACTTTGTACTTTTGTGTATGTTTATTCTAGTTTGGCGCACCAACATTCCTTCAAATAATATTGTTTTTAACTTCGCTTAAGCACGCCATGGTGGCTTGCAGAAATTTAAACGTTTATCAGATTTATCCAATTTGGTATTCGATGATGATTTTGACTTATTCGCAAGAACTAAAATTTCATCTAATTTATCCAGTTCACTAGGTGATTTGCTCAGTAGCTATAAAAGAAAAAATTGGAGAAGCATATCTTTTTTGTCTATGAGATAATTATTTATAATGCACAAACCAATTCTATGTACGCTTGCAGTCTGTCCATTGGCTCTGGTGTTGCCTTGCGTTCGTTGGCATTATTTAAATTAGTTTCTTTTAATTTTAAGGATTTCTCCCGAACTTTATTCTTCTTTGGTGTTTCATAATGTCGCTCGTCTTTACGAAACTCATTTTCATTATTTGCAGTTGATTCACCATCTGTATTATTAAAGATTTGCTGTGATTGATTGCTTGGTGATGTCAAAATTTCCAAAGCCTTTTGCCATTGATCTTCCATAACACCATGTAGTTTTTCAGCTATTACAGCTCTAGAAAGCAAAAACATTGCAAACTAATACTTGAATTTGTTAAATTTAAATTTATTTACCTTTTGGTTTTGTATGCATTCAATTTAATATCTAAATCTTCAATTTTTTTGATGCATTTGCAAGTTGAATACGATACAATTCAACTTCTTCTTTATTTTTTTCTTGCAATAAATTTAATTCCATTTCATTCTTTTCGTTAATAAGTTCTATTTGTTTAACAGCACGCTCTGCAAGCAAACGTTCACGCTCACGTGCTTCTAGTTTAAGTATTTCTTCACTTTTATCCAATTGTTGTTGGAACTCTTTCATTTTTTGCTCAACCGCATTTTCTAATTGCTGTTGATAATGCGATTTAAGAGTTTTTTGTTGAAGTTCCAGCTTTTTCTTTAAGGCCAGCTGCAATGGAATTCGGACAAAAGTTGTAAGCGTATGAACTATAACCTAAAGTAAATGTGTTACCTCATTTTCTGTAAGATTGACAATTTTCTCTTGTAACGATTTTTTCTGTATTTCCAATGTGTCGGCCCGATTCTTTTGTTTTTGTTGAAACTCTTGCAACATTTCCTTTTGATGTCTCAAAGTTTCACAATCCTTTTCTAACTCATCACAACGTGCTTTAAGCTAAAATTACAAAAAAATATTATTTATTAGGTGTTTTTTTTACATGTACATATAGTGACGAATATTAGTATCACTAAGCGATACTACCATCACTAAGCCGTTACTAAGCAGTATGTACATACACAAATCAATCATCATCTACACACATACATACATGCACGGAGAGATACTCATAAACACATGTAATCATCAGCCGAAGTAGTACTCACATATACACACGCATATGCCTATGCCAGACTATAAACTACAAATACACACGCATATAGCTGGTAACCAAGTAGAAGATTCTAGAAGGAGAAACGTCTAGACATTTGGAGAAATATGCGGACAAGGCAACAGAGAGTATAAAAGCAGAGCAAGGTGAGTAATCAGTTTGATTTAAGCACGCTATTGGTTGTGAAGTATAAGCTTAGCTACGTGAGATGGTACAGTTAATATAATTTGAAGGTATATATTATAGGGGCGTGGCAAATTGCTAAAATGTAGTAAAAAATCATAAAATTTTTGTTTACACAGCTATAACTCATAAACGGATGGATGGATTTAAAAAATTCTACTTTTCAGTAAAACTTTGAAATATTTACCTTCGTTCTGCATCAAATACTTGATTCCTTTCTTATATCAGCCAAATTGTTTAAACAAAAGTGACATTTTTACCAAAAAATGCGTCTGTGTGGTTGTTCGGTGTCAACTGTGCGCACAAATCGCTTTTGAGTGAGGCAGGCGACAATATGTAGCATTCGCTGCGTTATTTAGCTTCGGGAGTACATTTATATGTATGGAAGTATGTATGTATTTTCATATCATATTAGCTTGACATATGTATGTACATACATATTTATGCGTTGGTGCCAAGTTAATGCAACATAAATGGTTGAAAAATACTCTTTCGTTAAAAATATTGAATGAACATTTACTTAAAATTCTTAAACAAAAGTTTTATTTTTTGGTATTTTTGCATGTATATGCTAATATTTGTGCACTAAGGAAATTTAATTCCTCAATGTATTTTTTATGCTAAGGTAATCCTGGGATGTGTGGCTATCAAATGGAAGCTGTTTATGAATACTTTGATACGGGGAATTTTGTCGTACCCCTGGGTGACTAGGGATCTCGAGATATAGGCCAAAACGTGGACCCGGGTACCCCTAGACAGAGTTTATACAATATGGATATCAAATGAAAGCTGTTGATGAGTGCTTTAGTAGAGGGTAATTTGCATACCCCTGGGTGACTAGGGTCTCGAGATATAGGCCAAAACGTGGGTCCGTGTACCCCTAGACAGAGTTTTTACAATATGGATATCAAATGAAAGCTGTTGATGAGTGCTTTAGTAAAGGGTAGTTTTCATACCTATTGGTGACTATGGTCTCTAGATATAGGCCAAAACGTGGAGCCGGATACCCCTAGAATGTGTGTGTAATATGGATATAAAATGAAAGCTGTTGCTGAGAGCTTTAAAGTAATTTTTATTGTGATATTCGATTTAGTCGCATCAACCTGGCAATACTGATAAATATGCATGCGAAGCCGATATAAAGATATGAATTGATAATACCCACATACCTATTTACCTACGTACTATTCGGTTTGCCTGAAATTTGGTATATCAATTTGCCTATATTAGTATTTACGATCCTTTTTTCCGGGAAGTAGACCACAGACGGACTGGAACTGGGATTAGGACTAGGACTGGGACTGAGACTCAGAGTGGGACTGGGACTGGGACTCGGAATGGGATTGGAACAAAATAGATACCACCCTCAGGGACTGGCAATAAGGGATGAAGAAGAATGAGAAGAACTTGAGAGAAGAGAAGAGGGAAGGAGACTGAGAAAGAGAGAGTGAGACGAAGATAGACATAGATGAAGGGAAAAAGACGGAGGGAGGAGTGAATAAAAGGATTAAGAAAAAGTGAAGAGGGGGAGGGCAGAGTTTGACGGAAAAGGCTTATTAAAATGTATTCAGATAGACCAAATTTAGGGCAGAACAATGTCTGCCGGGTCTGCTAGTATATACATAAACTTTGTATGGACTGTTAAGTGCATAACTTTATTTACACTTATGAAATAGTTGCACATAAAGTTAGTACTAAAAAGTGTGTGTCTCATCCACTCTCTCTCCATACACTTCTACTATGTGTAATTTTCCATGGGTGTTTTTCTTTATTTGCAAATGTAGATGTACCAACATTTAAAAAAACACGACTCGTGTCTACTAGAATTGAACCCTCTGTTCTTCGGTTCCTTCTTTACTGCACCTCAATCTATATTTTTATACTCAGCTGAGCAGAACTCACAGAGTATATTCATTTTGTTCGCATAACGGTACCCCGTAATGGCATAAACTAATCGAGATAGATATAGACTTCTATATATAAAAGAATCTGGGCGAAAAAAGAAATTCATTTAGTCATGTCCTTCCGTCCGTCCGTAAACACGATAACTTGAGTAAATTTTGAGGTATCTTAATGAAATTTGGAATGTAAGTTCCTAGGTACTCATCTCAGATCGCTATTTAAAATGAACGAAATCGGACTATAACCACGCCCCCTTTTTCGACATCGAAAATTTCGAAAAACCGAAAAAGTGCGATTATTGTTGTTGTTGTTTGTAGCGATTAGGTTACTCCCGAAGGCTTTGGGGAGTGTTATCGATGTGATGGGTCCTTTGTCGGATACAGATCCGATACGCTTCGGTAACACAGCACCATTAAAGGTGCTGGCCCGACCATCTCGGGAACGATTTATATGGTCACATTAAACCTTCAGGCCATACCCTCCCTCCCACCCCGCAAGTTCCATGAGGAGCTTGGGGTCGCCAGAGCCTCGTCTGAAACGGGATTCGCCGCTCGAAGGTGAGGTTGACAATTGGGTTGGAGAAGCTATATATTGCGCTACACAACCCCTTGAATCCCAAAGACGGATAAAGCGATGAAACTTGGTAGGTGGGTTGACCTTATGACTCAGAATAAAAAATTAGTAAAATTTTGGACAATGGGCGTGGCACCGTCCACTTTTGAAAGAAGGTAATTTAAAAGTTTTGCAAGCTGTAATTTGGCAGGAACGTTACTCCTATTACTATGTGTTCTAAAAATCAATTAGCAAAATCGGATGACGAAAACGCTCATTTAAAAAAATAATTTAAAAGTCAAATTTTAACAAAAAATTGAATATCTTTACAGTATATAAGTAAACTAATCATTCGTTGTGTGCGGTTGTGTTTTTGTTTACCGCTCTCTCAATTTTACTTTAATTGTTTGTTAAATGTTTTTCCAAGTAGGATTCTAATATTGTGCCGCGTAACGGCTTTTGCAAAAAAATATTTCATCGTGCTTGTTGTAAAAATATCTCTGATTATGACATTAGACTAATTAAATCTAATCGTCATTTGTTGTACGTGTGTGAAGAGTGTGTAGATATGCCGGATAAGCTCTGTAAAGCTCTTGATTCTGTGCTCACCGCTCAAAAGCTTGGTTTTGAGCTAATCACAAGTGCTATTGATAATAAATTCCTAAAGTTTTCTAAACAATTTGACTCGCTAAAGGAAGAACTAATCAATTCTTTGCATTCGTCCAACAATAATTTGAGTGTTCCAGCATATTCTCCGGGTCTCAACATCAGAAATAATGTCAACTCTAATGTTCATAGTCCACTAACAATTTCTATGCAGCCATCAAACGGTTCCTATTCTAATAATTTTCGCGCTCTGTCTACATTTGCCTCTTCTCAACATCCATCTTCTTTCACATCTACATTTGCAAATAAACAAACACAATCTTCGTTTGCTCTGGCTTATAATGTTCCTGAATCCACTTATACATTGGCAGCCTCATCTACTTCTACAGTCGCAACTAATACACAATCATCATTGTCAAATGCTCTGACAACTAACATTAACAATTCATCTACTTCTACACCTGCAACTATCACACAATCATTATTGTCAAATACATTGGCAACCTCACCTACAATTAATCCTCAGTCAACATTGTCAAATGCCCTTACAACCAACATTAATAATGCATTTACTTCTTCACCTGCAACTATTACACAATCATCATTGTCAAATGCTCTGACATCTAACATAATCAATTTTTCAAATACGTCAACAAAAAATAAGGTGAGATCGAAAGGTTCTGCACCCCCAGCGGGCGATTCCATACAGAGCGGATTTGTTACTCATTCTAATTATTCGACAATTGCTACTAATAGTGAGTCAGTAAATACTCTATCATATGCCACTGTCACTGCTTGTCCTACTAGCAAATCACCTAAGGTTCCTACCACAGTTATTCGAAGCGTACGTGCTCCAAACGAATTAAATGTTAATGGCAATAATAACAATGCTGAGCTGGATGTTTTTGTACCATATAAATGGATCCATATTTCATCTTTCAGACCCTCGGTCACAGAGGAAAAAATTGTTAAATATATATCCGAGCATATCAAAATTGATACATCAGCGTTGGCTTGTTTTAAGTTAGTAAGGAGGGATGCTGACAACAACTCTTTGGTGAGAGTTTCGTTTAAAGTTCGTGTTCGCTCAGCAGATTATAATAAGCTATTTGATCCTGCTCTGTGGCCCTCTAATGTCACTATCAAGCCATTTCGGTTTTTTCCAAAAATCGGAGAAAACCCATCGGTATCGTAGGTTCACGTAATGATCAACTCAACAACAATCATAATATCCACACTTGCTCATCGAATGCACGTTTGAGAGTCTACTTTCAAAATGTCGGCGGCATGCGCACCAAATCTAATGATTTTCTTTTGTCTTCGTCTCGTATGGACTATGACGTTTATGTCATTGTGGAAACGTGGCTCAATGAAGACTTCTTTGATGAAGAATACTTTGACTCTAAGTTATTCCTAACCTTCCGGAAAGATCGAGACTCCGTGAAAACTGGTCAAAAGAAAGGGGGTGGAGTGTTGATTGCAGTTAACAGAAACCTGCATTCATCGAGGTGTCAACTTCTACATCATGATTCATTACTAGATCAGCTGTGCGTCTGTATTTCCAGTTCCTCTAGTTCAACTTTCATATGTTGCTCTCACATACCGCCGAACAGTGGTGATTCCTTATACTCATCTCATGTCGAGAACATCGTCAATCTATGCGAAAGCCACCCTGATGCGAGTTTTTGCATACTTGGTGATTTCAATCTGCCTAATATTGTTTGGACAGACTTTCAATGTAATCGTATTCTAACTCCTACGAATGTCACCCGTTCTTATGAAATCAATCTTATAGATAATATTTTAAGTTGCGATTTGATTCAAATCAATAATTTATTTAATACTCTTTCGAGGTTGCTTGATCTAGTGTTTGTCGATGAGAATTTAATATTTGATCTCTCTGAGAGTACTCTTCCTGTGTGTCCATCCGATAGATATCACTTACCGCTTGTCATTCAATTAAATACCTTTGCTGCTATCCCTACGCTGACGCCATTGGATAACTCTCCTTTTAACTTTCGACTAACTGACTTCAGTGAGTTGAACAATGTCTTACTTGCACTTAACTGGGCAAATATATTTCTCTCTAATGACGTCAGCATGTGTTATGACCTTTTCTTATCGAAGTTGTCTGAGATATTTCATAGTACAGTGCCTCGTTTTAGGCCTAGGTTGCATAAATTACCTTGGTATAACATAACGCTTAAGAAGTTGAAAAACAAGTGTAACAAATTCAATAAATTATTGAGGCAAATAGGGAAAACATTTCTCTTGAGAACAGTACATTAATAGTGTGCGGCAGTTTAATGTTCTCGATAAATTTCTTTATAATCGCTACATGCGTAGGCTCGAAGATGAGCTTAAAGAAAATCCAATAGCCTTTTGGAACTTTATCCGTTCCAAACGTGGTTCAACGAATATTCCGATCTGTATGACCTTTAATGGGGTAAGCTCCCAGTCGCTAACTGAAACAGTTGAGCTTTTTGCGGAATTCTTTAAATCTAACTTTGATGATGCCAATGTAGGTTTGGCTGGCTCTCATTCGCGCTCGGGACTTTGTGATCAGATTGATTTTTGCTCCCTCATTATCTTAGAGGATGATGTGCGCAATGCTATGCTTTCCCTTAAACCCTCGCTAAGTTTCTGACACTGATGGCCTTTGCGCCTTTGTACTGAAGCACTGTAGTTTAACTCTCTGCACTCCCATTTGCCATATCTCCAATTTATCTCTGTCCTCTGGAACTTTTATCGATAGATGGAAAAGGAGCTCAATTTGTCCTATTTTTAAATCTGGTAATAAAAATGACATCTCTAACTATAGGCCGATTGCCAAACTCACAGTATGCTCAAAGCTTTTCGAAAAAATCATAAAGGAGAAGTTGTCTTTTATCATTAAAAGGGTGATTGACCCGCGTCAACATGAGTTTGTTGCTGGTCGCTCTACTGTCACTAATCTAGGGTCGTTTTCTGATTTCTGTATCTCTGCATTTAAGGATGGCTGCCAGGTTGATACCATATATACCAACTTCTCAAAGGCTTTTGATAAAGTTTCACATCAAATCTTACTATCTAAACTTGAGTAAATTGGATTTCACTCTGTATTCTTATCTTGGTTAAAATCGTATCTATCGAACCGGCCTCTATGTGTTGAAATCGAGGCCTGCAAGTCCCTACCTTTTTATGCAACGTCTGGAGTTCCTCAGGGTAGCAGTCTCGGGCCTCTGTTGTTTGTGCTTTTTATAAATGATATTGGTTCCTGTTTTTTTTCGTCATCTTTCCTTCTATATGCAGATGATTTAAAGTTATTTCATAGAGTTAATGGCGAGTCGGATTCCCTACTCCTACAAAATGACCTAAATAATTTTATTGAATGGTGTAATGCCAATAATCTCTTCCTCAATGTGAATAAATGTATCCACATGTCTTTTACTAAATCATCTAACTTATATTCCACCCTCTACGATATCGCAGGTGCTCGACTGGTTTCGGTTAATGAATTTATTGACTTAGGTGTTGTTTTTGATTCATCTTTCTCTTTTGTCAATCATATCTCTTATATGCTTCCCAAGGCTTACAGAAACATTGCCTTTCTTCGTAGATATGCAAAAGACTTTAAGGATCCTTATACAAGGAAGGATCTTTATACCTCTATCGTTCCGTCAAAACTAGAATACGCCTCAATTGTTTGGAATCCTATCTATAGCTGCTATGCTGCCAGAATTGAAAGGGTTCAAAGAAAATTTACTCGTTTTTGTCTATTTTCACTCAACTTTGACGACCCAATTCCATCCTATCACTCGCGCTGCTTACTCATAAATCTCCAACCTCTCGAATCCAGAAGGATAGAACATCTGCTAATGTTCGTCTATGATCTAATAGTTGCCTCTCTTGATTGCCCAGTTCTCTTAGCGAAGATGTCATTTAATGTACCTAATCGGAGTCTTCGAATATTTTTTCCATTTTAATGAGTGCTTGCAGGGCTAATTATTGTAATTTTGACCCAATTTTTCGGGCACTAAATGAATTTAATAGACTCTCAAGGAGGTTTTTTATTGATTTTTCTTGTCGAGAAGCATCTTTAAGTCAACTTTGCAAGAGTTCCTATAATCTTTACTTGCATTATCTTTTTATTTTTTGTTTTCGCTAGTCATGTTACTTACGTTATTCGTTGTGGTTTTCAGTTGATTATTTGTTTAAGTATTTATTTGCTT
>JARSSU010016220.1:0-42813 GCA_029619165.1 Eurosta solidaginis
AATGTTCGCTGTGTAGACGTGTTTTTGTTTCGCTGACAAAGGATTGCTGTTTTCTTTGCTTTATTTACGTAAATTTGTACCAAATAAGTGTTTGGTGATATATTTATGCAATTCTGCTAGTTTTTTTTTATAAAAGTGGTTACATTCCAAACAAGTAAAAAGCAACTTTAATCTAAAATCTTCGAGTTGGTGTTTATTTTTGGGTTTCTTTTGTGGCAAAATGAGTAAACCGAATACAAGGCTCACAAAGCAACAACAACCAGGGCTTTTGGCGCGGAATGATGTATCGTCACCAATCACTTCGCTGTCGCCTAATGCATCAATTTCAACACAATCACGGAACGCGGACCGAAAAATACAAGGTGAGAGTATATCAGCCGAACAGCTTATGCAAATATGAGAGAAAAACTCGAAAAGCATGAAAAAAATATTATTGAACACATAAATGAAATGTGGGCACAAAAATTCAAAACGCACGAAGAAAATATTATTAAACATATTAATGAGTCAATGCAATCCATGGAGAATAGAGTTATGCAAAGAATGAGCGAGCTTACGGGTGAGTTAGCGAATGCGAAAGATAGAATAGGAAGATGTGAACAAAGAGTAGCGGGTGTCGAAAATGCACAAACTGAGTTTGCATTTCTCAAAACCAAGGTTGATGCATTGCGTGAGGAAATTGAGGATCTTGGGGAAAAAGCTGTGTCAACTGATATCGTGCTGATATCGTGATAAATGGTATACCGAATTCAAATAACGTGTTACGGTCTGCTGTTATGGTCTACGGTTACGGTCCACTTGGGAGCGTTTTCGTGCGAACACACCTAGTGACTGGTGATGGGGCGAAAAGTATCGAAAAACAAGAAAAAAGACCGGCGATCACTAGTAAAAAAATTGACATGAGTTTCCGGCCATGGAAAGTAGAAGAACGTGAAAAATTTTGCAAAACAAAAAAAAGCAAAGTAGCCATGTGTTTCCGGGCTTAAAACAAAGAAAAACTAAAGAGAAACATTAAATTATAAAGAGAAAAGCGGCATTCACCGAAAAAGGGACGATAAGCGACACATAAAGGCGACAGCAGTGAAAAACCACCAATACGGAATTGTAAAAGTGCCCCTACTAATTGCACACGGCTTGCCGTTTAACTGAGCCCCACATGCTTATCAACCAACTACCCGGTCAGCACATTGGCAAAATAATTTTTGCGAATACTTTTTCCCCTTCTAATTGTGGCGAAGCTTTAGCTAGTATCTAACCGTTTGGAATCTTTCGTCTTTTGTTGCAATTTCCTGCGGACCAAAAAGGACATTTAAAAAACATTTAACGAATCTTGCTGATACGACAGCATCGACAAGTCCGAATTCAAATAACCATTTTTATAATATTACCAGCACAAGCGAAATTGCTGGAAGACTCTTAAACCAAGACCTCCGCCTCCAGGGCCAGCAGTACGCTGCAGCGTAATACAACGAACGCCAAATTAGCACCAAATCATCCAGATCGTAAAAGTCAACACGAAGTTTTATTGCCACCAGGTTCACTCGATCACCTCGGACCAGAGCGCAACAACCACCAACAGTACCAACACAGCGCGTCCACGACCGCGCACCACAACCAACAACAACGTTTGAAACCGGGTGAGTCCGTTCCAACTCGGGGAAATTATATTATGTATTTATATGAAGTGATAAAATTCGTCACTTACAGATTATCGTTTAAAATTTTGTAATTCACTCCAAACACACTTAATGAAACTAAAGACCCTTTTCTGTTACTCGATTCGAAAATACGGCATATGAATTCGAACATTTTGGTGCTCTTAACTCTATTGACCCGTCGGGTATGTGCAATGTAAAACCAGTTCTGTAATCTTGCGAGTAGGAAACATTGTTCTGTAAAGCTTGTGAAAAGTCAATACAGATAAGAAATCGAAAACCAAAATTATAAAAGTTCGAGTTCTGCGAATTATTTTATTCAAGTCCAGTTGCAGAATAGTGTCGCCGGTATATATACAGTAATTTACATATTTAAATGTGCCACTTTGAAACATAATTTTTTTTATATACATGTGAAAGCCATGGAAATACGGTATAGGAATTCGGACATATTGGTGTTCTTAACTCTATTGACCCGTCGGGTATGTGCAATGTAAAGCCGAACACCGTAATCTTGCGAGTAAGAAGCATTGTTCTGTAAAGCTCGTGAAAAGTCAATACAGTCAAGAAGTAGAAAGCCAAAATTATAAAAGTTCGAGTTCTGTGAATTATTTTATTCAAGTCAAGTTAGAGAATAGTGTCACCAGTATATATAGTACTTTACATATTTGAATGAGTCACTCTGAACCATATTTTTTATATATATATATATATACATGCGAAAGCCATGTGAATGGGTAATGCATTACACATTAGCGACATATGCCTTTCCGCGAGAAATTAGATTCTAGTCGCAACAAGGGATAGAGGATTTATGTCTTTGTGATCATGAACCAATAAACTCGTTATATAATTTTTTTTGAAATATTTTTTTTCTGCTCCACTATACTGTTGCGACTGAAACGTTACCTAAAAAATCATAAACTGCATGATCTCTATATGATCACACGGCACAAGTTGGTATGTACCAACGAAGACTAAAGCTATAAAAGCTTATTAAATTGTTACGAGATTTTTGCCCGACCATATCTATTGGTGTGGCAATCAAATTTCCATAGACTCGAAATAAGACAAATAAAAATGAATTTAATGCAATTGTACTTGCAAAAAGATAAAGTATGTATTACATTCAGAACATGGAACATTGGTGTGCAATTTAAATGCAATCATAGAAGTTCCAGATAATATTCTAAGATTAGGTTAGACCACTAAAATTTGTAAGTTGTACCTAAACATTTAGTTAAGAAGTTTCGCATTCCAAGGGGTTGGGTTCCTTTTATTTTCCTTCCACTTGCGCTTCAGTAACCCTTACTTCTAGTTTTGCTACATTCGGAATTGTCCTTATATATATATATATATATATATATATATATATAAATAGTGCGTACATACAAATTTGATGCACACGGGCGAGCGTTGTCGCATTTAGGACACTGCAGTCTAACTCTACTGGAGCGTAGTTCCAGTTGACTTATTTAATTAAAGGCAATTTTCTTTGCATTCTCTTACGTATTAGCGAAATGAAATGGAATTTATTGTAACCAAATTAAACACGTCAACATAAGGATAGAAAATAAAACGAGCTCCGTGGCCTTATTGAAACGACATACTTATGTTCGAAACAGTATATTATATTAGGTAATGCCTCGAATTTAAAGATGTATATATAAATAAATTGTAATTAAAATGGGAATGCTGGCGTCTACATTCTTTTAGAAGGAACTTAGGCATCCAGGTAAGTGGGCCACCGGAACTTTAGGTGCGACGGTGGCCATGGTTTTTGAGGGTGGGATAATGCACCGGGCGTCGCAACACCACCCGTGGCGCCTCCTATATATATTCGGCCCTCTTTGTTTATTTTCCTTTTGCCTTCATTTTAATTTTCAGCTTTTCATTTTAATTTTCAGCAGTTAGTAACCGGTCGTGTCCGGTTCGATAATTTTTTTTGCGTGTAGTTTTTTTTTAATTTTTAAATTTGAATGTCAACGGTCTGTCCGTGACATCCGGTTCGACCGGATGTTGTTTTAGTTTTGAATTTATAAGCGTTTTGAGTCGGTATCTGCGCTTCCGTCGGTTTTTTTTGAATTTGACAGCTGCTAGTTTGATAGGCATGATATGACTTTTTTTCTGATTATGGCGAAGGAACAGTAAGGTTGGCAAGGACCCGCCCCAGCGACAATGATGCCACTGTGCACCACCACATCATGCCGACCGCCTTCCTTACTGCTTCCACTGTAAATGCGAATCCATAACAGATGGCGCCCAACGTGGCACCTGAGGCGCTGGTCGCGGGGGTCAGTCGGGTCAACCTGTGAAGTTGACCATCCCACCAGTCCGAGTGAGCAGCCACAGGAGCTGCCACCTACGTTGCGGTGGGATGGTTGGACGGATCAGGTTGTCCGGGATGGTCATCGGGGGCAGTAGCTGACGGAGCCATGTGACTTCACGTCAAGTTATCCGGATTTTTGTATTCACCCGGTGAGGCAGTACTGAACGCACTAAGTTTTTTTGTGTAGTTGGGGTTTTTATTTTCCCGGAATGTGGTCCGCTAGTCGGCTTGGAAATAATTTTGTCCGCTAAATTGGGTTTTTTTTGTCTAATTTTTATAGTTTTTTTTAGTTCTCAGCCGAATTTGTGTTGTCAGGTATGAGTGAGTGTGTGAATTGCCAGGACCCCAGCACATCCCACGTCTCAGGTGGCAACACATAGTGCCACCTGGATTGTGACGTGTTGAGCTGGGATTCAAAGCGGCACCCTTTTCTGTCTCACCAGTCTGGGGAGCGGGCATTGAAGCCGCTCCACCCATAGCGGCGGAGGCAGGAGGGGTGTCCAGGGTGAATGGACGGGAGGCCTCAACACCCCCAGCCAGTCCCACCAGCGAGTCCCTAGAGACCGCCTCTGCGTTGCGGCTGGGTGTGTTGGGACCAACCTCTGTGTGTAGGAAATTGACCTTAGTGGCCCCAACCAGTCCCAGAGGCAGGTCCTGAAGACCTCCTTATGCGTTGGGTTGGGAGAACTAGGGACAAGAATGAATGAGTTTGTGTTTTTTTTCTTCTTCTTTTTTTCTGTAACCCGAGTGCCTTCGGGGAATGGGATGTCAGCGTTCCCATTGACTACCCAAATATTTTTTTTGGCCTTCTGTGGGGGCGATAACCACTAGCCTTTCGGGGTTTGGACGAGTTCTCCTTTATCAAAATGTCTACCCATTTATTTTTTTTTGCCTTCTGTGGGGGCGATAACCACTAGCCTTTCGGAGTTTGGACGAGTTCTCCATATCAAAATGTCTACACATTTTTTTTTGTTTTGCCTTTCTGTGGGGGCGATAACCACTAGAAATCATATTTCGGAGTTTTGACGAGTTCTCCATAACAAATGTCTAATTGCCGCAAAGCCCTTTTAAACTAGGAAACAGAATTAATTCCCAACTTGACTTAACCTTTTTTTGATGGACCTATGTTGCCCGGCTAGCTTCGTAGTAGGACTTTGAGACTCTTATCTCAGGGGTGAGTCGTGCCCCACGTTGATTGGCATCGGAGGCCCCTGGCAGTGGCTCCCACAGCGGATCCGGTTTCCTGTTCGCTTCATCGTCAGGTCTTTCAAAGCGAAGCAGGTTTGTTACGGTCTGCTGTTATGGTCTACGGTTACGGTCCACTTGGGAGCGTTTTCGTGCGAACACACCTAGTGACTGGTGATGGGGCGAAAGTTGCGATACAAAAGTATCGAAAAACAAGAAAAAAAGACCGGCGATCACTAGCAAAAAATTGCCATGAGTTTCCGGCCATGGAAAGTAGAAGAACGTGAAAAATTTTGCAAAACAAAAAAAGCAAAGTAGCCATGTGTTTCCGGGCTTAAAACAAAGAAAAACTAAAGAGAAACATTACATTATAAAGAGAAAAGCGGCATTCACCGAAAAAGGGACGAGAAGCGACACATAAAGGCGACAGCAGTGAAAAACCACCAATACGGAATTGTAAAAGTGCCCCTACTAATTGCGCACTGCTTGCCGTTTAACTGAGCCCCACATGCTTATCAACCAACTACCCGGTCAGCACATTGGCAAAATAATTTTTGCGAATACTTTTTTCGCCTTCTAATTGTGGCGAAGCTTTAGCTAGTATCTAACCGTCTTTTGTTGCAATTTCCTGCGAACCAAAAAGGACATTTAAAAAACATTTAACGAATCTTGCTGGTACGACAGCATCGACAAGTCCGAATTCAAATAACCATTTTTATAATAGTACCAGCACAAGCGAAATTGCTGGAAGACTCTTAAACCAAAACCTCCGCTTCCAGGGCCAGCAGTACGCTGCCGCGTAATACAACTAACGTAAAGGTCACCAAGAAGTTTTATCGCCACCAGGTTCACTCGATTACCTCGGACCAGAGCGCAACAACCACGAACAGTACCAACACAGCGCGCCCAAGACCGCGCGCCATAACCAACAACGGCGACGGCTTCACCAGCAACAACAACATCACCAGTAACCACGCCGGCAGAGACCCATGGTACGTACTCTGGCGGCTATGTAAGTACCAGCAAAGTATAAACTTAGATGTAATTAGTTAAAAGAAACTTCTAAGCAGTACCTAGAGAGTTTTATACAGCCCGGTTAAACCATTTAACAAGGGTCGATTTTTTTTTCGTCAAATTTTATTATTGAATACTTGAAATTGTTAGCTTTACAACAAAGGACATACCTTTTTTTTATATCATTTTAATAATATATGTTGTCGCTTCAAAATGGTTGAAGTTAGCTCTATAAATTTTATTCATAACAAGCCGTCTTTATCACGTGAAACGTTTTAGCGATCCATTTTGGAGCTCAACCATAAATTGTTAGAAAAAAAATTTGCGACCGCAGCCATTGGTCGATTATGCACGAATTGGCTAAAAGATTTAAACTTTCTTTTCTTATATCATACAAATACAATATATATATACATATATATATATACATATGAATCAATATTGCTAGCAATATCGTTCGAACAACCAGAAGAAAATAATATACGTGCATATAATACATAGTACTATCGCAATTTCATCTTTATTGCTTTTATAACAAATTTTCTTAGTACATATTACATACAGGGTGCGCAAAAATTCGATCGCGATTGCTCAAAAACATGATTTTCTTGTATTATCTCATTTTATGATCGCGATTTCTCGCGATAAATACTTATAAGGACGAGCGAACGAAAACAACATATGTATACCTTTTTCGTTTTTGAGAGATTAGATAAACAACTTTTCACAGCAGCCTTTCCGCCGCGATCGATCGCTTTGTACGCTCGTTCGTTTTCGATGTGTATACACAAAATTATTGCCTGTGGTCTCTCAACTACGAAAATATTTTAAAGAACGTTTGTTGAACTTAGCATTTATCGTGAGAGATCGAATTTTTTTTGTTCTTCCTACGGTGCGATTGCAAAAAGTTGAGTTTAATCAGTCGAAAAAAAGTTATATATACGTGGTAGATTGTTTTTAATCTTATTAGTATTATATTAATAAAAAATGGGGAAAACGTCGAATATTGACAAGGCAAAACTTGTGGCCTTTAATAAAGATACCAATTTGTCAATATGCTTTTATGCGAAAAAGGGCTTAAAGGGCATATATTAGGAAACATTAAAATACACTAGGAGACCATACATAAATATAGCTTTGGTGAAGTGGAATCATCCACAAGTGCAAGTAAGAACTCAAACCGTGTAAAATTAAATAAAACCGAGTTTATAAAATGTTGTGTTGGACTGGTAACTGTAAAAAACATACCATTTCGAATTTTCGACGACGAACTATATTTTGAGCAAATGATTGCACCCTACGAAAAAAAGTTTAACTTGAACTTGAGTTCTAAAAATATCCTTGAACACGTGAACCTTATCGCAGATAACATAAAAAATATTTTGAAACAAAACTTTTCCAAGAAAATGTTATGTTTAAAGATTGATAATGCTACAAGAATGAGAAAAAGTATATTGGGTATAAATATTCAATACATAAAAGATTTTAAAATTGTGATAAATACTATTGGTATGATACAACTGAAAAAGAGGCATACGGCACATTTCTTAAAAGAGCAAATATTAAAATGCCTACGGGAATATCAAATTGAACTGACACAAATTTATTCAACTACATCAAACAACGGGAGAAACATGATAAAAGCCTCCTAACTACTCCAGCAGGAAATGTCAGACTTGCAAAATGATGAGTTGGAGGTTCCTTCAGAAAACGAGGATGACGACTGCGAATCAGTACACGATCGCTTAAATTCAGTGCTGGCCATAGTTAGATGTGCTGCGCATACAATTCAACTTGCAGCTCATAATTCCTTCAAGCATATGCAAGGCAAATTAGAAGATTGCAGACAAATTGTGAAACTCCTAAGGGCGAGCATTAGGCGTGGTCGTAACACTGTGGACATACGTATGCCACCTCTGGATCACCCGCTGGAACTCAACTTTTGAAATGATGGAGTCCCTGTTGAGTTTAAAAGATCACATAAATAGGAACGAGATCGAGTTTCCTGTTAACACTGAAATTGATTGGAGCTTTGTAGAAAGCTTTGTCGATGCATTCAAACCAATGGCGCAATATACAAAGCAACTTCAAACTGAGCAATACATCATTGGTGATTTCTACAGAGATTGGCTAATATGTGAAGTCAAATTAAAAAGAATGACTGGAAATGCTTTTGCTGCCAAACTGTTAAAATCTATGGAAAAGAGAAAAAAAATATTGATGAACAACGTCGCATTCCTTGCTGGTATATACCTCTATCCAAGATTTAAATTCTTAGATTCACAGTATATGACTGATGAGCAGAAGAAAAGAGCAGTGGTATGTGTAAAAAATCTAACTATGTGCTGTTGTTTGAAAAATTGTCATTTCCTCAGGTGCATATATTACGAACAAACGCAAGCCTTAATTCCTTGAATGGAGAATGCAATTCGCCTACTGCGCTAGGTTTGCTTAATGATCCCTACAGTATTTTAGAAGAGGAGTTCAACATTATTACCAGGTGTACATTGACAACTGAAAGCAATGCTAGTATCCGCCAAAAGCTCGATAATTTAGCGTACGGCGAAAGGAAGCCTTTTACGGCTGATATACTTGATTATTGGAAAAATCTGTCCACAAAAGAAAAGGATTTGTATAAGCTGGCTGAAGTAATTTTAGCTGTTCCGTCAAGTCAAATTTCCGTTGAGAGAGGATTTAGTGCTTTATCTACAATTCTCAACAAGCAGCGCTCCAGATTAAGCAGTAACACAATAAATGATTTACTTATGATTAAGCTCAATAATATTTTACCGGAGAAAGAAAATTTCTAAAAGTTCTATTAGGGTTTTACTAAATTTTCGCATGAAACTCTTTTAAATATTTTATATTTTCTTTGAATTCATATTTTTAAGTTTATTTTCATTTTCTTGTACCTACTTGAAATTTTTCATTTACTGAATTTGGTGTTGAATTGCATATGTATGTATGTACGTATGTATATGAAGTGAATTGATATTTTAATAAATGGAATTATTTATAAAGATGTAGTTCCCTTTCTTGTACTTTGTTCATTTCAAAAAGAATAAAAGAAAACTTTGTTTTTCATGTGAATGTATCTACCTACTATTTTTATACTCAGTTGAGCAGAGCTCACAGAGTATATTAACTTTGAATGGATAACGGTTGGTTGTACAGGTATAAAGGAATCGAGATAGATATAGACTTCCATATATCAAAATCATCAGTATCGAACAAAAATTCGATTGAGCCAGTCCGTCCGTCCGTCCGTCCGTCCCTTAACACGATAACTTGAGTAAATTTTGAGGTATCTTGATGAAATTTGGTATGTAGGTTCCTGGGCACTCATCTCAGATCGCTATTTAAAATGAACGATATCGGACAATAACCACGCCCACTTTTTCGATATCGAAAATTTCGAAAAATCGAAAAAGTGCGATAATTCCTTACCAAATACGGATAAAGCGATGAAACTTGGTAGGTGAGTTGAACTTATGACGCAGAATAGAAAACTAGTAAAATTTTGGACAATGGGCGTGGCACCGCCCACTTTTAAAAGAAGGTAATTTAGAAGTTTTGCAAGCTGTAATTTGGCAGTCGTTGAAGATATCATGATGAAATTTGGCAGGAACGTTACACTTATTACTATATGCCTGTTCAATAAAAATTTGCAAAATCGGAGAACGACCACGCCCACTTTTAAAAAATTATAATTTTTAATTCAAATTTTAAAAGAAAAGTTAATATCTTTACAGTATATAAGTAAATTAAGTCAACATTCAACTCCAGTAATGATATGGTGCAACAAAATACAAAAATAAAAGAAAATTTCAAAATGGGCATGGCTCCGCCCTTTTTCATTTAATTTGTCTAGGATACTTTTAATGCCATAAGTCGAACAAAAATTTACCAATCCTTGTGAAATTTGGTAGAGGCTTAGATCCTAGGACGATAACTGTTTTCTGTGAAAAAGGGCGAAATCGGTTGAAGCCACGCCCAGTTTTTATACACAGTCGACCGTCTGTCCTTCCGCTCGGCCGTTAACACGATAACTTGAGCAAAAATCGATATATCTTTACTAAACTCAGTTGACGTACTTATCTGAACTCACTTTGTATTGGTGTAAAAAATGGCCGAAATCCGACTATGACTACGCCCACTTTTTCGATATCGAAAATTACGAAAAATGAAAAAAAATGCCATAATTATATACCAAATACGAAAAAAGGGATGAAACATGGTAATTGTATTGGTCTATTGACGCAAAATATTACTTTAGAAAAAAACTTGGTAAAATGGGTGTGACACCTACCATATTAAGTAGAAGAAAATGAAAAAGTTTTGCAGGGCGAAATCAAAAGCCCTTGGGAATCTTAGAAGGAATACTGTTCGTGGTATTACATATATAAATAAATTAGCGGTACCCGACAGATGATGTTCTGGATCACCCTGGTCCACATTTTGGTCGATATCTCGAAAACGCCTTCACATATACAACTAAGGGCCACTCCCTTTTAAAACCCTCATTAATACCTTTAATTTGATACCCATATCGTACAAACACATTCTGGAGTCACCCCTGGTCCACGTTTATGGCGATATCTCGAAAAGGCATGTGGACGCCTAAACTAAGGCCCACTCCTTTTTAAAATACCCATTAACACCTTTCATTTGATACCCATATCGTACAAACAAATTCTAGAGTCACCCCTGGTCCACCTTTATGGCGATATTTCGAAAAGGCGTCCACCTATAGAACTAAGGCCCACGCCCTTTTAAAATACTCATTAACACCTTTCATTTGATACCCATATCGTACAAACAAATTCTAGAGTCACCCCTGGTCCACGTTTATGGCGATATCTCGAAAAGGCATCCACCTATAGAACTAAGGCCCACGCCCTTTTAAAATACTCATTAACACCTTTCATTTGATACCCATATAGTACAAACAAATTCTAGAGTCACCCCTGGTCCACGTTTATGGCGATATCTCGAAAAGGCGTCCACATATAGAACTAAGGCCCACTCCTTTTTAAAATACTCATTAACACCTTTCATTTGATACCCATATCGTACAAACCAATTCTAGAGTCACCCCTGGTCCACCTTTATGGCGATATTTCGAAAAGGCGTCCACCTATAGAACTAAGGCCCACGCCCTTTTAAAATACTCATTAACACCTTTCATTTGATACCCATATCGTACAAACAAATTCTAGAGTCACCCCTGGTCCACCTTTATGGCGATATCTCGAAAAGGCGTCCACCTATAGAACTAAGGCCCACGCCCTTTTAAAATACTCATTAACACCTTTCATTTGATACCCATATTGTACAAACGCATTCTAGAGTCACCCCTGGTCCACTTTTATAACGATATTCCGAAAAGGCGTCCACCTATAGAACTAAGGCCCACTCCCTTTTAAAATACTCATTAACACCTTTCATTTGATACCCATATAGTACAAACAAATTCTAGAGTCACCCCTGGTCCACCTTTATAGCGATATCTCGAAAAGGCGTCCACATATAGAACTAAGGCCCACGCCCTCTTAAAATACTCATTAACACCTTTCATTTGATACTCATATCGTACAAACAAATTCTAGAGTCACCCCTGATCCATCTTTATGGCGATATCTCGAAACGGCGTCCATCTATAGAACTTAGGCCCACGCCCTTTTAAAATACTTATTAATACCTTTCATTTGATACCCATATCGTACAAAATAAATTCTTTATGGCGATATCTCGAAACGGCGTCCATCTATAGAACTTAGGCCCACGCCCTTTTAAAATACTCATTAATACCTTTCATTTGATACCCATATCGTACAAAATAAATTCTAGAGTCACCCCTGGTCCACCTTTATGGCGATATCTCGAAAAGGCGTCCACCTATAGAACTTAGGCCGACTCCCTTTTAAAATTATCATTAACACATTTCATTTGATACCCATATCGTACAAACAAATTCTAGAGTCAGGCCGGTCTACCTTTATGGCGATATCCCTAAATGGCGTCCATCTATAGAACTATGGTCCACTTCCTCTTAAAATACTCTTTAATACTTTCCATTTGATACACATGTCATACAAACACATTCCAGGGTTACCCTAGGTTCTTTTTACAACATGGTGATTTTCCCTTACTTTGTCTCCACAGCTCTCAACTGAGTATGTAATGTTCGGTTACACCCGAACTTAGCCTTCCTTACTTGTTACATTTGATGTCATCATAATTGAAATACCCTGTATCCATACTTCCCTGCAAAAATCGTTGGATCGTGTGGTCCACTGGAGTACTTACCATTATACTCCACTGTAATGTAGCAATGGACCAACTCATGTTTCTACACGAACATATAGTAAGCCGATCATTGCTCGTTTTTAACGATTGTAATCAGTACACGATGTTTATTGGACTGTGGTTACTCCATCGATTACTCTGATGTATGCGGAGCTGGAGTATATGGTCCAGTCCTAGGACATCGCAACGTTAATTGGACCATCTTTTTTGTATGAATTGTGGTTAATTTTGGAGCACTCGCTTGGCCCATAGCGAGTACTCCATACATGCATGCATGGAGTACTCGTGATTTTTGCAGAGTTACTCATGTATGTATGTATGTATGTACATGCATAATACATAACTACCTGTAACTGTTGAGAAGTTTTTTAAATCGGATATTTACATTTAAGAATGGTATACGGGAGCTACAGTAGGCAGAATGTTTTAAGGGTTAGTATTTGCTTGAAAAATTTTAGGTAAATAAATTTATTTCAAAAATACATATTAGAATCATACATATAAGTATGCTTGCATATTCACATTTCCCTGCAAAAATCGCGAGTACTCCATGCATGCATGTATGGAGTACTCGCTATGGACCAACCGAGTGCTCCAAAATTAACCACGATTCATAAAAAAAATATGGTCCAATTAACATTGCGATGTCCTAGGACTGGACCATATACTCCAGCTCCGCATTACATCAGAGTAATCCATGGAGTACCCACAGTCCAATAAACATCGTGTAGTGATTACCATCGTTAAAACCGAGCAATTATCGGCTTACAATATGTTCGTGTAGATTCTACACTGTAGAAACATGAGTTGGGCCATTGCTGCATTACAGTGGAGTATAATGGTAAGTACTCCAGTGGACCACATGATCAAACGATTTTTGCAGGGTGGTAGCATATCTATATATATGTATGTATATTAGGGTGTGCCAAACAAATTTTATTTTACTTTTGATATAGTGAAAATGTAGTTCAGGACATCCGAATAGCTAAAAAAAATAAATACCTGGCTCGATTTACCTCCGAGGAGATTTATATTGAGCTTCTCTTCCAATTTACGTCGTGCTTCTTTTCAATTTTACCTACAAATTGGCGGGACTCTGAATGGGATCTGCAAAGCAGATGAATTTTCGCTGATAAGGCTGTGTGTCAATCGATAACATTTTACTCAATGGAAAAATGAGGTGTAAAAATTTTCCATTTTGGTGAAAAATTTTCGATGTGCTAATCCACGTGCAAATTATTTATTTTGTCTTACATTTAGTTTTTTACGCACGCTTTTCACATGCATTTCTTCTTTTCGTATGTTTTTGGTTTGTTGGTGCTTGAGAAGCTATTATTTTTTGCATTTCTGAAACAAAATATATGCACGAGCACACAAAATTTATTGCCAAATTTTACCTAGCGATTATCAATATTTTACCTAGCCTCATTGGCTAGGGAAAATTCTGACGTTCGTATTCACCACGATAAGTATCAAAATTTTCCTTCGGCTTGTCAAAATTTTACTTTTTCATGCGATTGGCCCAGGGTCTAAGTTTTTCATCGCAGTAATACTCTCAGATTGTTTGCGAAACTACCCTAACTAACTATGTAGGTATAATTGATAAAACTCTTTTTGATATTGCTTTGCCCGGGACTAACCCACACTTTTTATATTTGTATAGAAAAAATATGGTCGTTATGAGACTCTTCTAAACATAAAACAACAAATAAAAAATTGAAATTTTATACGGCTATATTTTTAGATGCCTTGAAAAACTTTTTCATTATAACAACACCCACCCCAATGTATATATGTATATGATTTAAGTTTCAGGTTTCTGACTTGATATCGGAAATGAAACTATTTTATTTTTTAGGTCAATTTTTTAATTAAGAGCATTACGTATTAATTATCAAATATTCAATATTTTAATCTTTATCCACATTTACTTTTAAAAGTCACATAAAAATAGCAATAGCACTTGTTAAATATATTAAACAAAAACAATACATTATTTGCACTTGTTTTATTAATTATTATTTAAATGTTGACAGTCGACTATACGACAATGTTAGACGAAGACTGACTCGACTTGTGAGTCTCTAGCATTCTCTAAGCGATCGATTTATTTTTATTACATTGAGAGTGAGAATGAGTAGATATAAAATAAGTAGATTGAAACCCAGTATATTTAGAGTATACTAATGAGCTGTTTAGTAGCATAAGAGGATAATACATAACTTATGCATTTGTATAATTTCTCATTAATGATAATTTTGTATGTACTTGGGACCTACTCCTCTAGGCGATCGCAATACATATAAATTAGAAATAAATTCAAGTAAATTGTTGAGTTTTGTTAAATTCTTATTACAAAAATAGTAACTTTTCTTTATGTTAAGAGGGGATAACCCTTTATTGCTTAGTGTATGAGAACATTTAAAAAAAAACTTTATTTATTTACAATTTATCTAAAAATTAATTAATTCAATTTTTCACATATTACTTATAAAAAAAAATATTCTTTTCATTTAACTTATCAAGGGAAAGCTCAAAGATATTGCATCACCATTATTTAAAAGATTGTTTATTTTACAACATCATATTGAATTTCAAACGAACGATCGCGATGGATCATGCGATCGATCGTTTTAAAACGAGAAAATATTTGAGTTTTGCAGTGGATGCTCGCAAATAACGATCGATACCGAAAAATCGAATCACCACGCTTGAAAAGAAGTTTTGTCGCTCGTATTAGTTTGTGAAAATTGTTGTAGCTTGTGAGAGATTGTTCGATTCATTCGTAGGCAAATTCGAATTCTCACTCGCGAGAAATGCCAATCACTCAATTTTAATTGAGCGATAAGTTGTTTAAGAGATCGTATTTTGAGCGTTCTCCGCACCATGATTACATATTATTCTCATTATACTATGCCATTATACCAAATTGATATTTTGTGACACTCAAAAATAAGTTCTACTACAACAACATAATAATTTTGTAAGAGAGCCCCAATTATCGGAATTTGTATCCAACTTTATAGCCCTAAAATATGTTTTGTGAATGAAAAAAAGGGTATTCAACCAAATTCTTACTTTGTATGTAGTATATTTACTATCCATAAGTACATTTAATTACATATTTTTTTCACACAAAGCGTTTATAACGCTTATCAGGGGGAGACATAAATATATGTATAACTTGAAATATTACGAGCAAAAGTAAGAGAAAAGAAAAGAATCCCCAACAGAACAAACCTAGCCAGACTTAAGTATTCATATTAGATTTCGTTTTCGATTTCGGGCCAACAAAGTGTGAACTGTTGGATCATTTTTTTTTCTCTCACTTTATATACTACACACACTTACATACATTTTCATAGTGTAAATAGCTATTCGTAGTTCAACATTTTTTTTCTCGTTCTGAATTTGTCTTGGGACGATGTTATAAGCAGCCTTGTTTTGGCTTTGGAGTCTATGCTGTAGCCCTGGTTAAGAAACCTGCACTATCGTATTTTTTTTTAGTAGCATACATACGTTAATAGAAATGAGTATTGAATAAAATTTGTAAATAAAATGGGAATGCTGGTGTTCTGGCTCGTTTAGAAGGCACGTAGGGTTACCAGGTAAGGGGCCACCGAAAATTTAGGTGCGTCGGTGGCCATGGATTTTGAGGGTGGATATATGCACCGGGCGTCGCAACAACACCCGCGGCGCTCCCAAGTTATATTCGGCCCATTTCTTTTTTTGTTTGTTTTTCTTTTAAATTTTCAGCGCTTTTTTTTATTTTCAGAGTTAGTAACCGGTCGTTTCCGGTTCGGTTATATTTTTTTTGAACAGTTTTTCTTAAATTTTCGTTTTTTTTGAATTTTAATTTTTTGAATGTTAACGGTCTGTCCGTGGCATCCGGTTCGACCGGATGTCGTTTCATTTTGAAGTTATAAGCATTTTGAGTCGGTCTCTGCGGACAATGTTAAAGAAATTTTCAGCAAACTGTGTGAAGCAATTAGTTATGAGACACCAGCCATTCGTCAAGCTTTCCGTATGCGCTCAATCAAACACAAAAATTCAAATAATGATTATGTGCCTGTTATAATTAAACTTAACTCAGCCTACGATAGAAATCAACTGCTTAAAGATATATCCACTTTTGTGAAGACCAAAAAATAGCCTTAATTCTCTCTGATGTTGATGAGATTGGCTATGGGAAAATCTTCGTGCATGAATGTTTAACCAAGCGAAACCGAGAGATAATGCACCACGCAACACAGCTGAAGCGCCAGGGTTCATTAGCTTCTGCTTTTAGCATTAGAGGCAGAGTATACGTGAGAGTGCAGAGAAAAAAGGAGGCGAAGCTGGTGTAAAGCAGAGAAGATATAAATGCTCTTGTAGCGAAGGCAAACAATGATGACGAATTTCTACAACGACGCAAGCATGGGATTAATATTTATGTTTATTACTACATTTACTTTTTTATCTTTCTCTCTTACTTTTTCAAATATGTATGTTTATCATTTGCAAATTCCTCTTTCTTTATTACTTTCAATTCTACAAACCAAAGCCCATTACGCAGCGCCAAGTGCATTAATCCTAATGATCAGTGAAAATGAGTATCTGAGTACTGACAACGAATGTCTCAAGACCATTTTAACCCTTGTAAGCGACAGTCATGCAGGTTTGCAGCTTTGCCACATAAATGCACGTAGTCTTAATTTACAGAAACTTGATTACATGAACCAAATTTTGCAAAATACAAAAATTGACATACTTTGTGTGACTGAGACTTGGTTTAGAGAGGATATTAAGGATGAATTTTATAAACTACACTCTTACACATTGGCACGGAATGATAGGAAAACCGGGGCAAGAGGTGGAGGTGTTGCCATATATTGTAAAACATCGCTGAGACATCAGGTTATCTTCAAGTCCAACGAAAATGATCCTGTTGAGTACTTGATTATAGAAGTTAGTGATGCATTAAAGAAGTGTTTAGTTGTGTGTGTGTACAACCCCAGTAAATTCCATAAGCTAGACAATTTTTCCTAAAATTGTCTGAAATTATATACAAATATGAACATATTTTGTTGTATTTTTGCGACCAGTTCGATTATGTACATGTATTTTTGAGTAGGCTAGTCTGATCTAATATTTCTTGGTACAAATAGAGATTTATTTTACCTTTCGCCCGACGTTTCGCTGAATATTTCAGCCTCTTCAGGGGACTACACTATTTTTATTTTCAAATAAATAAATAAAGAAACAAAATGTAACAACACATAGAAATTAACATGAAAACATTAAATTACACTTACAACAATATTGGACAATAAGAACACACATATAGAACTAAAATATTAGTACCACCCTACGTGGTAGTCTTGTCATTACTAATTTATTTATTTACTCAAGCATAGCATGTATGCAGCGGCGATATTGTCGCTGTCCTCCTTTCTGTTCATCGTCGTTTGTCTGTTGTTTAAAATGTGCAAGCTTTCAAGTGTGTATCTCACCATCTCCCTTTTTTCGTTATCAATAATTTTGGTGTTCGTGAAATCAGCTGTATGGCCACAGTTGAGTATGTGCTGTGACAGTGCAGTGCTGTGTTTTTGTTTTCTAATATCAGCTGCGTGTTCGGCAATGCGAACACCTAGCGCCCGCTTTGTCGTCCCAATGTATGTTTTATCACAGTTTTCTCGTCGTTCTCCTTTCCTTTACATTCCATTTTGTATATCACGTTGTTTTGTTGTTGCTTGTCTATTGGAGTCTTTGTTTTTGTGTATATTTTGGACAGTGTATTGTTGGACTTGTAAGCTAGTGTGATGTTTTGTTGTTTAATTATGTTGTGATCGACTAAAGGACTGAGCTTAGGAATATATGTCACACTGCGGTATTTCTTAGTGTCTGTTGTTGCTGCGTCTGGTAATTTTTTGATGTGGTTACTGGTTTTTATGATCGCCTGGTTAATCAATTCGTGTATTAGGTAGTTGGGGTAATTATTATTTCTTAAAATCAAATGTATCTTCTCTTTGTTGGCGTCATGGAAATCTTGATGGCTTATGGTCAGTATTTTATTTATCAGATTCTTCGCTGTGTTGATTTTGTATTTGGTTGGTTGGGAGGAGAAAAAGTTAATTAGGCGGCCAGAGGACGTTGGTTTTGAGTACCAATCTAATTTAATATTATTTTTTTTTCTGTGTATACGAACATCAAGGAAAGGAATGTTCGCGTTTTCCTCCATTTCCATAGTGAATGGATTTTATGGTGGTATTTGTTTAGCGTCACTAGAATTATATTCACGTCACTGCGTTTTGCTATTGCGAAAACATCGTCCACATATTTAATAATAAATGTCAAGTCAATATTTGTTGTTGTTTGAGCTTCGAAATGGTGTTGTCGAAAAGATCGTCCATAATAATATCAGCGATTGTCGGTGAAAGCGGGTTGCCCATTGGCATTCCATGAGTCTGACTGTATAGTTTATTATTGCACATGAAGTAATTATTTTCTCTAAGACAAAAATCTAAAATTTGTTGAAACTTTGCTTTTGTTATTTTTGTTGTGTTTTGTATTTGGTCCCATTTCTCATTATAATTTTTATAGCTTGCATTGTAGGTATGTTTGTAAATAAGGACACAACATCAAACGAAACTAACACATCTTCCTCACACAAATTAATATTAGCCAATCTGTCTTTTAAATTGAACACATTTTTCACATTATGCTCTTCAGATATGATTGTTTTAAGTATCTGTCCTATATATTTGGACAAATTGTAACAGGGTACCATGAATGATGAGGCAATCGGACGCAAGGGAATCTGTGGTTTGTGAATCTTAGGCAGTCGATACAGCCTTGGCGCCGCCGCGGCCGTGCTAGTTAATTGCTGCTTCTCTCTTTTATTGATTTGTTTTGTTTTGTAAAGTTCGTCTACTATTTTGTTGTTTTTCCTTTGTAGCATATCTGTTGGATCTGCTCTTATGGGTTTGTATGTATTTTTGTCTTCTAATAATTTGTTCATTTTGTCTTTGTATTGGGATTCATACATTGCTACCGTCTTGTTTCCCTTGTCTGCATCTGTGATAACAATGTTAGTGTTGGATTTGAGAAATGCTTTTTTTTTATTAAATTCTGCGAGTATGAATTTTTCGGCGGAGTTATGTTTGATGTTTCGTTTAAAAAGTAATATGTTGTTGTTCACCCTGTTTCTCACTACATCTTTTTCTTTTTCGTCTTTTATGCACATAATTATTTGCTCCATTTCCGCTATGATACGTATTGGTGAGAAACTCTAACTTGTTGTTGGAATCGCGAACTTTCTCCCGAGCGACAGTAACCACTTTACTTCGTCAGGAAAAACGATGTTGGTTTTGTTCACGAACCAATGTTGTTTTTACTTATTCCCAGTTTCCTCATCTGCTCCTGTTTCAGTCTTTCTAGCTTTGAATGTGTGTTGCTTCGGTTTCTTTTGCAGTCTTCTGACAAGACTACCACGTAGGGTGGTACTGATATTTTAGTTCTATATGTGTGTTCTTATTGTCCAATATTGTTGTAAGTGTAATTTAATGTTTTCATGTTAATTTCTATGTGTTGTTACATTTTGTTTATTTATTTATTTATTGAAAATAAAAATAGTGTAGCCCCTGAAGAGGCTGAAATATTCAGCGAAACGTCGGGCGAAAGGTAAAATAAATCTCTATTTGTACCAAGAAATATTAGATCAGACTAGCCTACTCAAAAATACATGAACATATTTTGGTCTGTGGTGACTTTAACACAGACCTATTAGACAATGACTTGAGGTCAATGACATTAATGGATAATTTGTATTCCGCTGGCTAGACGTTGTCAATAAATCTCCTACTAGATTTTCACCAAACTGCAAATTTAGCTTGCTAGACCTGATATGTACCTCGGACCGTTCCAGTGTACTTTATTTTGACCAGTTCTCAGTTGCGGGAATATCGGATCATGATATGTTGTTTATATCGAATGATATAGATTTTAATTGCAATACCGAAACACAATCTTATTATAGGGATTTTAAGTCAGTTAATCTCTCTGAACTAATGTGCGAAGCTGATTCTTTACATTGGAACCGCGTATGGATGTTTTCAGATATTAACCAAAAACTCAGTTATTTCATGTTTCTTTTAAATTACCTATTTACTAAATATGTACCTCTAAAGGCTGTAAAGTCCCAAACAAATAAACAGCCGTGGTTCACAAAAGAGGTTCTGCTGGCTATCAAAGCTCGTAGTAAGTCTTACACAATTTGGAAGCAACATCCCACAAATGAAAACTGACAATATTATCGTCTGGCCAGAAATCATGCTACACTCACAGTAAGAAATTCTAAAAGACTTTTTTTCAAACAAAGCTTGACACGAATTTACCAACCAAGAACTTGTGGAAAAATCTCAAATCAATAGGGATTGCGTGTAAAAATGATTCGAAACGCGATTTGGACCCTGACTCCATCAATGACTTCTTTTTACAGTCGAGTAGTTATATAAATAATCAAAATTTCAAACTTAATGAAAATGTGATGTACACACCAGATAATAACAAATTTCAATTTTTCGGAGTTACAGAGGATGATGTCATAAGAAGTCTATTCTCAATAAAGTCCAATGCCGTTGGTGACGACGGTATAAGCCTTAGTTTGTAAAACTTATTGCAATCAACATTGTTTCAACGTTAACACATATTATTAACTTTTGGATAACGACTTCAACTTTTCCCGATGCATGGAAGATATCAAAAGTTATTCCTATTGCTAAAAAGCCATCGGCTGTTTTGCCAATGGATTTTCGGCCGATAAGCATATTACCCGCTCTTTCTAAAATCTGGGAAAAGTTAGTGGTGGCCCAAATCACCGAACACCTCAATAAGAACAACCTTCTCTCAGAATGCCAGTCTGGTTATAGAGCGAGCCATAGTTGTGCGACGGCTTTACCAAGGTAACTGAAGACATCCGCCCTGCCTACGATAGGGGTGATTTGACTGTGATGTCACTTTTAGATTTTTCGAAAGCCTTTGACACAGTAGATCATTCCATTCTCTTAATGAAATTACGACACTACTTTGGATTCTTTTCTAGTGCTTCAAGATTGCTCGAAAACTATCTTACAAATCGTTGGCAGAAGGTAGTAGTTAAAAGTGGTTGCTCTGAGACGAAGTGCCTGTGCTCGGGGGTGCCTCAGGGATCTATACTTGGACCAATTTTGTTCAGTATGTTCATTAAAGATATTACTCATTGCTGTAAAATACATACAATACATCTATATGCTGATGATGCACAAATATATTTATCTCGCCCTATTGGCTGATCTGAAGATTTGGTTTGTAGGATGAACGAGGATCTCGGAAGCATCTCTTCGTGGTCGAGTGATATAATTTAAATCTAAATGCGTCTAAAACAAAAGCTATTTACATTTCGCACTCTCCGCAACTAGTAGAGAATTTGCCATCGGTTGTACTACAGGATATTACCATTAAGTATGGGGATTTAAGGGGTTGTGTAGCGCAATATATAGCTTCTCCAACCCAATTGTCAACCTCACCTTCGAGCGGCGAATCCCGTTTCACTAACAGACGAGGCTCTGGCGACCCCAAGCTCCTCAGGGAACTTGGGGGTAGGGAGGGAGGGATGGCCTGAAGGTTCAATGTGGCCATATAAATCGTTCCCGAGATGGTCGGGCCAGCATCTTAATGGTACTGTGTTACCGGAGCGTATCGGATCTGTTTCCGACAAAGGACCATCACATCGATAACACTCCCCAAAGCCTTCGGGGAGTAACCTAATCGCTACAACAACACAACCATTAGTATGAGTCGGTCGTTAGTAGTTTAGGGTTCAAACTAAATTCCAATTTTAACTGTGTTGATCATATTAACTACGTTTTATCAAAAATTTATTTTGTGTTAAGGAAATTCTGGTACACAGCTGCTTTCATTCCTCCAAATGTCAAATTAATGTTAGTCAGATCACTAATAGTTCCTTTCATTTCGTTGGGAGGGTTAGTGTTTGGTGATATAGACTGCAGGTCTAGAAATAAGCTACAACTTGCATTGAACAATTGTGCAAGATATATCTACTTGAAGCGTAAATTTGACCACATATCAGAGTTTTCGCTTTAAAATACTTGATTGCAGTCTTACTACCTTCCTAAACTATCGCAATCTAATTTTCCTGAATAAATTAATTTATAAAAAACAACCATAATACCTATTCCGAAATTTATGTTTTGCTAGATCTGACAGAACCTGTAACCTCATCGTTCCACGCCATAAATATCTCTCATCATCAAGGACGTTCTTTGTCAGTACTAACAAAGTATGGAACTCATTACCTAATTTTATTAAAAATGAGCCCAGTGCATCGCGCTTTAAATTTGCTTTGTCTGAATTTTTTGATATACGAAAAGCACTATTCTAGCTATTTTCTCGAATCTACATTGTCTATTTCTGCTATTTCTTTTATATTAATATAAATATTGTTATACTCACATTATTATATTGTACACATATCCAAATATCGATGTACTTTAAGAGACAATAGTCTCACTTGTACAAATGTTTTAAATAAATGAATGAATTGATTGAAAATTGAATTTATTCGTGACTGTGTGTTGGTAATATGGGATGAATGCACCACGGCGACATCCGTAGAAGCTGTGGACAGAACGCTGAGGGATATACGCCAAAACGACCAAGTTATGGGTGGTGTTACTTTCTCTTTTGTGGAAATTTTCGGCAGATACTACCGGTCATACCACGCGGTACAAGAGCAGATGAAATACGAGCGTGTTGAAGAGCTCATATTTATGGTGTAACATTAAAAGAATGCATTTAACAGAAATATGCGCGCTCGAATCGGAGGCAACATAAATGCGCAGAATTCTCCGAAACTTTGCTAAAGATTGGAAATGGTACATACCCCGAGGAAGAGGGAAAATTACACTGCCCGATAATTTGTGCCGTACCGTACATTCTTTGCAAGAACTAATTTCTACTGTTTATAATGATCTAGGAGTCTGTCATGATAACTTTTGGCTTTGCGAGAGGGCTATCTTGACGCCACGAAATGGCCAGGATTTGAAAATCAATTCGTATATACTCAACTATATTCAGGGAGAGGAGGTCGAATACTTTTCAATCAACAGAGTTTTGGAGCAAGATGACTGAACAAATTTCCCTGTGGAGTTTTTAAATAGCCTTAGTGCACCTGGACTTCCATCCCATAAAATTATTTTGAAAATCGGCGCACCAATTATTCTGTTGCGTAATCTAAGCCCACCAAAATTGTGCAATGGACGAGGCTCAAAGTTGTTTCTCTAAAACAAAATATATTGAAGCAGAAATTTTGACAGGCAGTGGCAGAGGAGAGAGAGTCTTTATACCACGTATCCCCCTTATACCAAACAACTTTCCCTTAGATTTAAACGTGTTCAATCCCGGTGAGCCTTTGCCTATGCTATGACAATCAACACAGCACAAGGCCAGACGATGAGTGTTGTGGGCGTTAATCTGACTGTGAGTTGCTTTCTCATGGGCCAGCTTTACGTGGCGCTCTCACGTGTTAGTGAAGCAGACAAATTTATCGTCTATGTTCCTAACACTTCCACATCAACGTTGTTTATAAGGAAGCATTATACTTTCTAATAAGCATTAAAAATGTTAAATTTTGTATTACAAGTTAACTCTCCACACATACACATACATTCACACTGAAGAGCTTGGAATAATATTGTTTTATGTGTGCTAAGTATGTAAGCATTCACTTTTATAACAATCATAATGCTATATATGTCTGTGTATGCGCATAAGCTATTCTATAACAGTTTATATAATTCGCCTTAATGTATGCAACAATTAAAAATTAGCAAAGTCGTTAAAAAGCTATCAAAATGAATTCTTTTAAAAATTATTCACTCAACAAAAAAGTATTATTTTTTCCAACCTAATTTGTAAAAACTAACAATTTTAAAAATGTGTACGTAGTTTTTTTTGATCAAACTCAACGATTTTGCAGCGAAATAAAACACGTATGTACACATATATAAAAAAAACTTTCTTTTATTCTCTGGTATATCAACAGGATCTGTAAGTATTTTCTGTTTTATATTTTGAATGTGTATGTATATCCATATATGTATGTAAGTTACGGCTTATAACTTTTAACCGATTGAAGCAATATTTACTGATTTTATTGCATGCTTTAGCGGTAAGCTTTGACAAAAGAACTGAAATAAGATATGGTAATAGAAATGTGGGGGAAGAGTGAAGAAAATACCGAAAAGAGGTTGAGCGCGAGATAAGAAGAATGGGATCGCTAGAAAAAGGCACAGAGTAAAGCAAGTGGGATGGACCAAGCAATAAAAGGGGAGGAGGGATAATGTGGGAAAATAAATATTGTTTTATATAAACGGAGCCTGCGCATGGTTTCGTGATTTAGGTTAGCAGAAATGTTTTAAAATTGTTCAGTTAAAGACCCAAGATATCGATATTTAAAAAAAAATAAGGGGCCACTTTAATATAAATACGCATCCCGAACAACTGTCGGGTACCCTGCTAGTAATAGAATAAAATTTAGTTATACTTATATATAAATTTAGTATTACTTATATAATTTATATAAATAAAACATGCATTTCTATTTAAATAATTAAATTAGGTTTTATTTTCAGCACTCCTCAAAATAATACTCATTTTAATAAATATCAAATTTGAAAGATTTCGGTTGAATTCTTCTAAATTGTACTTGAAGAGAACTATGCATGGGCTTATAATTTTGTTGACACGTACGTTTAAAAAACTCCCTGTTGGTTTTAATACCAAAAATTTACTAAATTCAGTTACATTTTTGGTTTGTATTCAATGCCTTTTGAGCACTAAAATAACATTTATGGGCTTATTTCAATACCAAAAAAGTATTAAATCCAGTACAATTTTTCCTTGGATTCAATGCCTCTCTGGCATTAAAATATCAGTTATGGGTTTATTTTAATACCAATAATTACCATATCCAATTCTATATTGGCTAAACTTTAATTCTAGTTATTATTAAATCTATTTCGGTATACGGATAGATCCAAAACCATTTTAGTTATATTTTTAAACCATGAAATGTATAGAAATTAGTCCCATGGATTGTTTTTCAGAGAGAATCTTTGAATAAATTTCCCTCTCTTTGATAAAACCAGCACGGTTTTAATATTATACTTTCTGGCATTGTTATATATGTATAAATGCCAAATTGGTATTAAAAGTAAACTAAAATTTTACAGTGAACGCTTTGTTGGAAACTACGAAACTGTTACGGCAGACGAGTTGCAAAAGTTAATTTTACATTTTTGCATGTTTTTTTAGTTTTTTTATAATTGTTCTTTTAATAAATCACAAGAAAAAAATTTCAATTCAAAAATGTTGTTTATTTTATAAATAATTTGAAATATTTGACAAAATATTCACTGCTTTCACAATAGCGGTTGGAAAAAACGGTGATGAACGAGTCTCTAGCGTCATGACGGCAGGGTTGTTTTATGCCCGGCCGCTATATTACGTTACGGTGAACTTCACGTCTTCTTTGTTTCCTCATAATTACTTTTACCAAAGATTATCGAAAATAAAGATGTTGCAGGCGCAAACTTCGGTGGAAAGCAGCGGAGCGTAACAAAATTCTAGTAGGTCACTTTCACCACACCAAAACTTTAACACAATTTTTAACATAATTTAAGCACAGAAATACACTGATTGGAGTTTTAGAGAGTAAAAATGTGAATTCTGAACACATTAGCTGAATAAAAAGTGTACAAATAATTCTTAAATAACAAATACAGACAGTGGTAGTTTAACAAATTCTGCTGTGGTAACTGGTGAATGTAACCTACTAGAATTTGTGAAGCTTGCTTCACACGATTTTTCGTCCCTGCAACATCTTTATTTTCGATAATCTTTGCTTTTACATTGCAATATTTTTGATAACGTACTCTACCGTTATGTAATAGTACGTTTCAACCGAACCTAAACTCCGTGTTTGCTAACCTTTTTATGCTAAATATCTCTTGACAGAAATTGAATTTTCATTTTCGCTTTAGAATTATTGATATCGAGGTTAAAACGTGTATTTCGATACCTCCCTCTATATTTTTTGGCATGTTTTAGCCGCCGGATGAATTAGGCAACACGGAGTTTGAGTTGGTGGAAACGTAGTATAACGGCCGCTATATAGCGGCACCGCTTTCGTGTATTTCGATACCTCCTCTATATTTTTTGGCATGTTTGTAGCCGCCGGATGAATTAGGCAAACACGGAGTTGAGTTTGGTGGAAACGTAGTATTAAACGGCCGCTATATAGCGGCACCGCTTTCGAGGAAACCAAGCCCCAAGCCTTTAGGTCGCAGTTATGACGGTCTCTGATATATTTATATTTGTACAAATGCTGTATTTACTTTAAATTCAATTTAAAGCTTAAATTCTAATGTACTTACCTGTATACTTAAGTTCAACTTTTTTAAAAACTTATTTGTTTTTATTGTTTTCTCTTTTTGCACTATAAAAAGCATTCATACAATGTTAATAGCTTATGTAATACCATTTTCAATTAAGCTAATTTGAAAAAAAGTGCAAAATATAATTTCATCGTTTTAGAATGAGCCAGCAATTTTGCGCTCTTATTATACTCAGCGTGATTTCCACACAGAGTGTATTAATTTTGGTAACATAACGGTTAGTTGATCGTAACGGTATAAAACGAATCGAGATAAATACAGATTTCCTATATTAAAATGCTCAGGATGAAAAAAGGAATTGATTTAGCCATGTAAGTCCGTCTGTCTGTGAACACGATAACTTGGGTAAATATTGAGATACATGCTACTTAAAATTTTCGAAATCGGATAATAACCACTCCCACTTTATACAAATATATGATTCTGGAACCACAACAAGCCTGATTATTTAATAAATATACACCTAGAATTTTGAAATTGGATGTGTGGACTGATATTGAGACTCCTGGCACCACTCATTTGTGATAAATTGAAAAACCATTAAACCTATCATAAACAAATTCGACGGAGAGGTTCCTTTACTATAAAGAATGCTTCGAAGAAAAATTAACGAAATCGTTTCAGTACCAACCCCACTTTTATATAACAGATTTTCAAAAGGGTCGTGGATGAACAAAATAAGCTATATCTTTACAAATCATAGCTTTATATCATGGAGTTTCATTTCCCAAGTCGAATTATAACAAAAAAAAGGGAAACAAATTTAAATTTTTGAAAATGGGCGTGGCACCGCTCCTTTTATGACCAAGCAATTTTCTATGTTTTGGGAGCCAAAACTCGAAGAAAAGCTAACATATCGCAATAAAATCGGAATACATACTTTCCTTGTAGCATGAAATATTTCTAGTAAAAATGGACGATTTTTACCGATTAAATACCAGGCACACTTTTATATAAAAGAGGTTTCAAAGGGACGTAGACTAGAATAATAAGCTAGATTAGGTTAGGTTGAGCTGGTCGGTCCATGAGGACCTCACATATACTGAATGAGGCCGTAGTATTATCAGAAGTTTATTTACAGACCAAACTGGAAAATCCTATCAAAAAACCTGGGCCTATGTTATAATATAAAATACTAAACTATATCTCAAAGAAAAATTGTTTGTATGAATGATATTTCACTTTCCAAGTTTTATTGTAAGAGGAAATTGGGAGACATTTTTTTTAATGGGCCGTGCCACGCCTGTATTCCCATCAAATGTTACACAACATTCTGGACCCTCAAAAAAAAGTACCTCTTAACAAAATTCGAAAAACTAATTTATCTAAAATGAACTGTACAATTGAAATTCACGCTGAGTATATAATGTTCGGTTACACCCTAACTTAGACACCCTTACTTGTTTTATTTAATAATTTTGGTACAATTAAAATAACCGGGCATCAGAACTGACAAGGCGACAGCTGTTACGATTATATATTGTAAGTCTCTTCAAAGCATTTTCTTTTGAGAGTGGGATTCGAACCCGAACTTCTATGGTGATTAGACAAAACACATTCAGCCAACGCCATGTCTTTGTTAGTGTGTAAATTCTCCCATTTGCCTTTTTCGCATAGATTTATTCTTTCGATCGAACTTACTTTGTATGCTCGCTTGTACCACAGCTATGTTTGTTGTTGGCAGGCTAATTTCAGGAACAAGATTTGCTTTGTGCCATTAACAGAAGCACAAATAATAAGCCAATAATTGTTTATTTGTTGTTATTAATTGACGGTGATGTATTAATTTCATTGGCCTTTGCAAATGCACTGTAAGTTCTTTCTGCCTTCTTTTATTTTTTGGTTCTATAAAAGTGAAAAATTGTGCTAGAAATTCTAGAAATCCATCACGAGCGTTTCATGAAAAATAAAACTTTTTAAATCCATTCAGTCTATGTGAGGTCCTCATGGACCGGCGAGTTCAACCTAAATGAACTGCTGCCATGCAGATTTTTCAGGTGCTTTCATGCGGTTAGTCAGCTCTGGATCGCAAATCAGTTTTCTAATCTGTGGGCCATCGAAAATTCCAGATTTCACCTTTTCATAACTCAGTTTAGGAAATGATGTAGAAAAGTATTTCAGACATTAACCATTTTTGTCTCAAGGTTTGGTTTCCTCCAAAAGCAGAGCCGTTATATTACGATCACTAAAGAGCAGTCGACTTTGTTGTAAACTTTCGAAAACTTACGGCAGACGATCCGTAAAATAACATTTTAACATTTTCATGGGTTTTTTCATTATTTGTTATTGTAAATACAAGAAAAAGCATATATGAAGTCAAAAATGTTGGTTATGTTTATGAATAATTTCGATTTCCAATTTTTGATCTGCGTGACATTTCGGTTTGACGTTTGCATACATGTTTTATATTGTCGCAACGCATACTTATTTCGGTTCGGGTAAAAAATCCGTTTAGGTGCGTGCGTTGAAAACCCTCAATGCGTTTTTATTAGATTGGCATGTAAGGCCTTTACATGCATATTGTTTCATAAGACCGAATTTGATATGCTGAAGAGGTAATATTGTACGGTAGGAGTCAGTAAGTTGGGATGAAGCCATTTAGAGTGATTATTATTCCTGTTATGTTTACCACGAAAAAATAACAGTCGCTGGTCCGACGCTTCACGCCATATCACAGAAGTTTGGTCCTTTTTTAATTGCCCATAAGCGTAATGACTCGACACAACCTTTACATACGAAACTTCGAATCCAGGGTTTGTTATTAGTTTCATATGGGGAACCGAGTGAATCCATATACGCTCGTTTTACTAGGTCTGACGGATTCAAGCGAAATTCCTTGCACATATACATGCGCGACACAAATAAAACAAAAACTGTTTGGATTTTTACACACATTCTCCTTGATGAACTCATAAAATAAAAAACGCAATGGATTACCGGCTATGGTAATATCTTAACTGCGAAGTGTTTCATTGTAGATAACCGTATTTCAAAAACTCGAGCTGCTAGAAGAAATTTGAGGGCATATTTGAAATTTCATATTAATGAGAAATAAAAGAAAATCTCCCTGCAACAAACAAAAGGATTTTATAAAATCAAGGCATATAGAAGGAAAAACAGTCAAAAAATGTTATGAAAAATACGGCGAAAGAGTGTTTGGAGATCTTGAGTATCACATTATAAGTTAAAGTTTCTGAATAACTTAAGCCGGAGTCATTGGTGCCGTATGTCGTATCGCTGTATTCGTATCCCTAACGTAATCAGCTGTTTATCGTTACGACGGTAAACCAAAACCCAATTGGTTGGCTACGATACGGTTACGACCTTAGCGGCACCAATAATCGATTGCATTGATTATCATAAGGTTGGTCGAATCAGCTGTTATAAGGTTACCGATACGGTTACCGATAAAGCACCAATGTCTCCAGCTTTATTGCACAATACACACAGCATTAAAAGCTCTAAGCTTTTGGCTAGCCGAAATGTAAAGCAAAGCAAAATACTGTTAGATTTGTAAAGCTTTAAAAGTGTACATGAATAGTACATACACACAAATGTTGCTATGTTACATGAGTTTAAGTTTTGCCTTCATAGGGATGTTCTTGACATATCGACCATTTCATCACATTTTTGACGTTTTTGAATATGAATTTTGAATAAAAAGGGCGGCTGTTCACGTAAAAATACTTATCAGGTTATCTGATTGTTTGTTTATATTTTTGAATATACTACAGAAGCAAAATACGCTTGACAGCTAAACTGATTATCATATCATGGTGACGTGAGTAGGCCAAATGTGTAAGTTTTTGTTTCCCAATATATATTTGAAGCAAAAGATGTGCGGTACAGCAGTTCAGATTTTTGAGTCACTCTTTTCTGAGCTTAAAAACTCGAAAACACTAAGACTGTTTACCAAGTACGCGTGAATTTCGTATGTGTTAACATCTTGAGAGCTACAGTTTTTAAATTAGCTAGAGCTTGACCAAGGGGCTAAGTTCAACCACGGCACAGGCAACTTAACCAGAAACAAATAGTGTCGAGATATTTTATCGGTATCAACCGATACCTACTAGTTACTGTTTTGCTATTGATAGCGTATTGTCATCGTAGAGTTATAGGTTCGCTGTCGCCAAGTCATCGGCTTCTTATCGGCCTGTTACTGCCGGTAGAATGCCGAAAAAAATTGGTAGCACTAAGAAATCAATATATTTTCGATAGCACGTCGATAGCTTTTCGATACCAAACCGATAACTCGTCGATATCTCTTATATAACAAGTCGATGGCTTTTTGATAGCTAATCGATAAATTTTCATTAAAAGATGGATAAATTTTCGATAGCAAATCGATAACTTCTTACTTAATTATCGCAAACTTTCCGACAAATAACACTGTGTGAAACCAAAAAATACCTGGGAAACCATAACATTTTTCTAGAAGATCTTAAAGATCTAAGAATGACTGCATACAAAATTTTCCCTGGACACCCCCAATATCCGGTTTTTGTACCTTTTGGCTCTCCCGAACCTATAACTTTTCTTGGCTACTAGCCTAGTTTCATTTTCGCTCCGACCAGTATAAGAAGAGATTTAGAGCTTTCCAACGATATATGTATCAACTAATGCCCGTAACTCACGATTTTGTGGGTGCTCGGGAAAAATCTTGTTTGCAGTCATTCTTAGATCTTCGAGATCTACTAGAAAAATGGCATGACTTCACTTTCAAGGTGTAACATATAGTTTGGTGTATTAACTGGTAAAAAATTAACTTTTTTTAAAAGAAGCGAAGAAGTTTCTCTACGCATTCAAACTTATCAACATCCCAAACATGCGCACCATAAAACATAATGGACCTACATGCTGCCTCGAAAATTTTCATCTTATTTGAGGTACAAATGCGAGAGTTATTTATGTATTTTGACCAGGTAGCATTTATCGCTGTTTTAACCTCAGCTAGTTTTGCCTCGAGGTGCTTTGTAAAAGATAGTTTGTAATTCAAGAGAACTCCCAGATACTTGTAGTAATTTATAATCTCTATAAACTAGCCACCATAAGACCAACGAAAAGAAGGACACCAGCTACATTCCCTGAACACTAATATTTTAGATTTGGCCAGGTTAACTCTCAAACCCCACTGCATACTATACACGTAAAGCTCAAAATAATAGTAATGGTGGGAGAGTCTAATTTTTTCAGATTAGACTGAATTTTAGTTATAAAAACTACCTTTAGAGTCGGTCTCAATACCGGGACAACCACCAAGCCGCCCCGGAAAGGTGCAAAATAAAACCGATTACGCTGTTCCGCTAAATTTGGCAAACTTCGTAATCATCCCCCAGGGCCTTAATTTACTACCTTAGGGTATAGTTTGTAACGGTACTGAGAGTATTGACTCAAAACAAAGTTTCCATAACTAAAATGCAGTCCAATCCCTAATTTGTGAGACAAAAACTAAAATTTGGCGCGATATATCTCCGGGGAATTTTAGGCCTAACTCCTCTACATTTATGTCATGCTACTTTTTAACTTTCTCTAAAGTAATTTGATGTTGTTTTCCGGGATCTGAACCCAGGACTTTCGGTGTGGTAAACGAGCACGCTATCTCCACACCCGACGACTTGCTTGAAAATGTATGTTAAGCCGATTGTGCAGCCTTTCTGAGTAAAATTGTGTTGGTGTTGTTATATTCACCCCATGACAGCCAGGTCTAAGTAATATAAATGTGCTCTCATCCAGCTACACTTTTATGATGGGGCCAACCAGAGAAAAACTTGACATTGCCTAGGCAGACGAAACTAGCTGGCGATAACAAACTAGCAATTACCTTGCTATGCTTTCCTGGGAAGGCCTGTAATAACAAAAGAGAAAATTTACACAGGCTCTCGGCTAAATCAATCCACTTTTTCTGGCTAATAATATTGACTATTTTCGCATTTATGCTTCTAGCTAATTTTTTGTTTAGTATTTACGTTCCGTTGAGGACTAGCAAAACATACTGCGCACGTGCCAAGAACCTGCACATCTACCTGAACATTAGTTCAAATTAGTGTTGTTGCGATACGGGTAACTATCAAATACATGCACGAGTACTTTGCTCAAGTACTGAGTACTTTTCGTAGGCGACTCATACAATCGCTTTCATAAGAATCATGTCAACTATCACAACCTGCATATTTGTATCTTTTGCTCTGACAACATCTACTAGTTTTTATAAAAGATTCAAACATTTGGCAATTTGGCGTTCCCGTATAAAAAAAGCGACTTAACAAATGTATGGTTTTGAGAATACGAGTACGATAAGTCTGGCGCGATTTGTTTAAAGGCCAAAACCGTTTGAATGATCAAGCGTCAATCAAAAAGAAGAGGTTGCGATACGAGCGGGTTTCGAATATTTTTCCTCGATACTTTTTAGGTAGCTATTTTGTTCCTCGACCTCCCTAAATGAGCTCGGGTATCGAGTATAATGCAATGTTGGAGCAACATCAGTCTCAATAAGCATAAAATACTGCGTTGCACCGCCTCCATAGATGCCAATATCCTATAAATGCTAATAGTGCTAAGCCAAATTTATTTAGAATTTCAGCACTAAAATTCTAGTACAACATTAAGAATAAAAGTCCGAAAGTTGAAAGCAATGATCATACTCGTTTTACACTCCCGCAAAAAATTTAAGTTTTTTGTTGCTGTTGATAAGTTTAGCTTGCTGGCGGTTTGTGGTGAAGCTTCGCATTGCACACAAACTCAAAGGAGGCTTATTTATATGTATGTATCTGTGTCCTTGATTTTAGCATTCGACTTGGCTTGTGTTAATGGTATATTTACTTAGCAAATGAAGCTAAAAATGAATTGAAATTATGCTGAATGGTTTAGAGTATAAACATTTAAATATTGTAGATATAAAAACATGAAGGCGTCATTGGTGATGGCAGTGGGGGAATCGTTAAATGATAATCAAATATTTGCTTTACACTTACCTTGCTTGTGTGTGGCTACTAATTTACATTTCCACCGATTATCGTTGCTCGAAATGTTTAGAAAATAATAATTAAGCGGGCTTTATATTTATTTATTGTTTTAAGTTTAAGTGTCTAGTTTTTTATGTATTCAGGCAAAGGAGATTTCCAATAAGAAGTGTTTTCAGATATGTAGTAACTAATTTCGCCTATTCTTCGTAGTAGTTAATCAGGCATTTTAGCTTAATTATTGCATCGACTTGCGTCGATGTCAGAAAGAAGTTTACGATTGCTTAACGTCGTACTTCAACTTACACAGTAAACTTAAAATATTGTAACGAATTTACTGAAATTCCTCTTATTTGCAACCTTCTACTAACGCTCGAATCACTAAACTGTTGAATAAATAACTCCACTATTCAATAATGTAAAATGGCCTTTATTCAAGTATTTCACAATACTGCTATTTCTCGACAAATAGCGTGCTTAAATGAAACTCGTTGCTGATTGCTCAGATTGCGCTCTTTTATACTCTTCGATTTCCTCGTTCCATACTTCTAGGCGTTTTCCAGAATTACTTAGTTACTAGCTATAAAATTATTACTACAGATGCACGTGTATAGCTTTCTCCATAGCGCGTGTATATGTGAGTGATACTTGCACAAATTATTGCCTACTTTTGGGAGTATCTCAGATATATGCATGTGTTTGTGCGTTGCTCTCCGCTGCTTGTATGGACATATCGCTTCCCCGGTTCAATAATGACGAAAATGTCAATTTTCAAGTTTCGAGATAACGCGCACAAAAGCTTTAAAGAGTCCTAATCTTTGCTGTGTATAAATTTTATAATTGTATTACAAATAGTTTCCGCGATAGACCACTTGCGTCGTTATTGCATTCGCACATTTTTCTAGCTGGCGCCGGTTCAATAACGATGCAATTGATTAGTCGCTCAGGTGCACTCAAGAGTTCCTGAAGATGATTTCAGTTTGAAATCGAAATAACCTATCGATAAAAATAACTTGACAAATATACAATTTATATGTAAATAAGCATTTTTGGTGTTTCAATTTACATATACATGGCCTAGAGCTCGGAAAAAGTTTTTATAAAAATTTACAAAATAAAGGCCGAAATAGAATAAAAGTAAATATTTGAATGACAAAAATGATGGTCACATATATTACTTGATCATACATTTTAGGGGAATAAATCTAATTTAAGAGCGACGAAACTGAAAGAGGGCTGCAAAAAAGGGGTGTAACTGTCTAACTTTAAAATATAATGTGGCAGAATTATCGTAATCATATTTACTAAATCTATTCTTTACAGTATTTATTGTCAATTACAAGCAATTTTACGGCACTTTTTATGCAAATATTGAAACTTGCTTCACCAAAACTTAATATTTTTCAATTGCGTCATTACTGAACCGGGGAAGCGATATATGTAGACATAATGATTAATTTGGTCATGTGCATACAAGTCACTGCTCAGTATCGGCTTAGAGATGATAGTACCCCTTAGTGTTGCTAGTATTCGTCACAATATACATAAATATCGCACGGCGAACAACTGAACAAATCGTAATATTGAGAAAAGACAAGGTGATTGCAGATACCGTTCAGAGTTATGAAGGAAAAAAAAACATACTTGGCGCGATTTTGCTCCGAGTAGGTTCAGGCCACGCTTCAATACCGGATTTGTTATTTTTGTAAAACGTTTATTTTAAAAGTATATAAAATAACTATAATCCTTATTATTGATAATACATTGAAAATGAGTTAATTAGAAAGAAACAAAGGGTCTATGAACCTTATAGGCGACTTACAAAATCCATGGCGGTTTATCATAATCGATTCACACATTGAATGTTTGGCGTTTATTGCACCACTTATAGATTTTCGTATAACTCTCCCTTTCCCTTTCGATCTTCTTTCGAAACAGCGCCCTTGTTACAACCTTAACTAACACGTCCAATTCTATATAAATATTGTAAAAAGACACTCTAAGATCCAAATTACTATATCTCAGAAATGGATTAACATTTCCCTTACGAACCATCTAGAATCTTATATTTAAAGCTACCAACAGATCTCTCTGCATTGGGACAAGATAATGAATAAGAACACAAACGAAAAGAAAAATAAAGGCGAAAAAAAAAGGCGCAAGGGCGAGCACAAAACATATCAAAATAAAGTGGATAAGAGCGAGAACAGCGAACAGCAACAAAAATTCTGAACGATCATCTATAATAACAAAAAGGGTCAAGAATAAAAAAAAAGGCAAACTAAGACAGACAGGGCCACGTAAACGAGAAGCTAAGAAAGAAGGAAGAAGAAATTTGACGAAAAGCAAGCCAGGAGCAGGAACAATCACGGCCTAAAAAAAAAAAAAAAAAAAAAATACAAAAAAAATAAAAAAAGAAAAAAAAAGAATAGACAAAACACAAGACAAACACGGAAACCAGAACACACAAGAACATAGAAAAAGGAATGTAGACCAAGAAAAAAAAAAAAAAGGAAGTTCCAGTGAATACACACAAAAGCACAAAAACCGAACAAAAAAAAAGAATACGCAAAATAAGAAGGAAATAAAACAAGAATAAAGGCAAAATAAGCACAACAACAAAGAAAAAAACAAAATAAAAAAAAAAAATAGAAAAAAAAAGAGCTCTCTCTCTCATACGAGTTGAGCAGAGCTCACAGAGTATATTAACTTTGATTGGATAACGGTTGGTTGTACAGGTATAAAGGAATCGAGATAGATATAGACTTCCATATATCAAAATCATCAGTATCGAAAAAAAATTCGATTGAGCCATGTCCGTCCGTCCGTCTGTCCGTTAACACGATAACTTGAGTAAATTTTGAGGTATCTTGATGAATTTGGTATGTAGGTTCCTGGGCACTCATCTCAGATCGCTATTTAAAATGAACGATATCGGACAATAACCACGCCCACTTTTTCGATATCGAAAATTTCGAAAAATCGAAAAAGTGCGATAATTCATTACCAAATACGGATTAAGCGATGAAACTTGGTAGGTGAGTTGAACTTATGACGCAGAATAGAAAACTAGTAAAATTTTGGACAATGGGCGTGGCACCGCCCACTTTTAAAAGAAGGTAATTTAGAATTTTTGCAAGCTGTAATTTGGCAGTCGTTGAAGATATCATGATGAAATTTGGCAGGAACGTTACTCTTATTACTATATGTCTGCTTAATAAAAATTAGCAAAATCGGAGAACGACCACGCCCACTTTTAAAAAAAATTTTTTTTTAAATTCAAATTTTAAAAGAAAAGTTAATATCTTTACAGTATATAAGTAAATTATGTCAACATTCAACTCCAGTAATGATATGGTGCAACAAAATACAAAAATAAAAGAAAATTTCAAAATGGGCGTGGCTCCGCCCTTTTTCATTTAATTTGTCTAGGATACTTTTAATGCCATAAGTCGAACAAAAATTTACCAATCCTTGTGAAATTTGGTAGAGGCTTAGATTCTAGGACGATAACTGTTTTCTGTGAAAAAGGGCGAAATCGGTTGAAGCCACGCCAGTTTTTATACACAGTCGACCGTCTGTCCTTCCGCTCGGCCGTTAACACGATAACTTGAGCAAAAATCGATATATCTTTACTAAACTCAGTTCACGTACTTATCTGAACTCACTTTGTATTGGTGTAAAAAATGGCCGAAATCCGACTATGACCACGCCCACTTTTTCGATATCGAAAATTACGAAAAATGAAAAAAATGCCATAATTATATACCAAATACGAAAAAAGGGATGAAACATGGTAATTGTATTGGTCTATTGACGCAAAATATAACTTTAGAAAAAAACTTGGTAAAATGGGTGTGACACCTACCATATTAAGTAGAAGAAAATGAAAAAGTTTTGCAGGGCGAAATCAAAAGCCCTTGGAATCTTGGAAGGAATACTGTTCGTGGTATTACATATATAAATAAATTAGCGGTACCCGACAGATGATGTTCTGGATCACCCTGGTCCACATTTTGGTCGATATCTCGAAAACGCCTTCACATATACAACTAAGGGCCACTCCCTTTTAAAACCCTCATTAATACCTTTAATTTGATACCCATATCGTACAAACACATTCTAGAGTCACCCCTGGTCCACGTTTATGGCGATATCTCGAAAAGGCGTCCACCTATAGAACTAAGGCCCACTCCTTTTTAAAATACTCATTAACACCTTTCATTTGATACCCATATCGTACAAACACATTCTAGAGTCACCCCTGGTCCACCTTTATGGCGATATCTCGAAAAGGCGTCCACCTATAGAACTAAGGCCCACTCCCTTTTAAAATACTCATTAACACCTTTCATTTGATACCCATATCGTACAAACAAATTCTAGAGTCACCCCTGGTCCACCTTTATGGCGATATCTCGAAAAGGCGTCCACCTATAGAACTAAGGCCCACGCCCTTTTAAAATACTCATTAACACCTTTCATTTGATACCCATATCGTACAAACAATTCTAGAGTCACCCCTGGTCCACCTTTATGGCGATATCTCGAAAAGGCGTCCACCTATAGAACTAAGGCCCACTCCCTTTTAAAATACTCATTAACACCTTTCATTTGATACCCATATCGTACAAACAAATTCTAGAGGGTCACCCCTGGTCCACCTTTATGGCGATATCTCGAAAAGGCGTCCACCTATAGAACTAAGGCCCACGCCCTTTAAAATACTCATTAACACCTTTCATTTGATACCCATATCGTACAAACAAATTCTAGAGTCACCCCTGGTCCACCTTTATGGCGATATCTCGAAAAGGCGTCCCACCTATAGAACTAAGGCCCACTCCCTCTTAAAATACTCATTAACACCTTTCATTTGATACCCATATCGTACAAACAATTCTAGAGTCACCCTGGTCCACCTTTTATGGCGATATCTCGAAAAGGCTCCACCTATAGAACTAAGGCCCACGCCCTCTTAAAATATCATTAACACCTTTCATTTGATACCCATATCGTACAAAATAAATTTCTAGAGTCACCCCTGGTCCACCTTTATGGCGATATCTCGAAAAGGCGTCCACCTATAGAACTTAGGCCCACGCCCTTTTAAAATACTCATTAACACCTTTCATTTGATACCCATATAGTACAAACAAATTCTAGAGTCACCCCTGGTCCACCTTTATGGCGATATCTCGAAAAGGCGTCCACCTATAGAACTAAGGCCCACGCCCTTTTAAAATACTCATTAACACCTTTCATTTGATACCCATATCGTACAAACACATTCTAGAGTCACCCCTGGTCCACTTTATGGCGATATCTCGAAAGGAGGCGTCACCTATAGAACTAAGGCCCACGCCCTTTTAAAAATACTCATTAACACCTTCTCATGTTGATACTCATATACGTACAAACAAATTCTAGAGTCAGGCCTGGTCCACCTTTAGGCGATATCACTAAATGGCGTCCATCTATAGAATATGGCCTCACTTCCTCTTAAAATACTCTTTAATACCTTCCTTTTGATCACACATGTCATACAAACACATTCCAGGTTACCATGATTCTTTTTACAACATGGTGATTTTCCCTTACTTTGTCTCCACAGCTCTCAACTGAGTATGTAATGTTCGGTTACACCCGAACTTAGCCTTCCTTACTTGTTATATATAGGATTAACACAGTCGAAAGGCGCCTAAATAATAAATTTCAAACAAATCGGACTTTGGTTCAATTGCGGAAGAAAGGGTTCCAAACACTTGGCTTATCGAAGAGGAAATCCCTGTCTTAAATTTTAAGCAAATCGCACCATAAATAGAGTTTTTGAATAGCTCTGCCACTGGCCTACTTCCCAAAAGAAGAAACGTTTTTTCCAATATTAAGCTTGTCAAGGGAGTACCCCTGTACAAACATTTTCGCAAATCGTACCATTAATTATTTTCTTTAGAAGAGGTCGTCACTTGTTCACTTCCCGTAGGATAAGAAAGAAAGTGGACCCGATAGAAGTGCAAAGCATCCTCAAATCCACTTAAACACACACACACAATTGCATCGCAATCGGTCTAGCCGTTTAGGAGTAGTTTAGTCACAAACACACGTACAGAAGATATTTATGTTCTAAGATTTCTTGTTACCTCTTCAGTCTCAAACGACACAACTGAGAAAGTGGCAGGCCCGCAGAAATCCCACTCATGTTGTAACGGGATATCCCTTATAACGCCTGAGCCTCATTTACATGACAATGGGTGTTTAAGGTAACATCAAAGTATTAAAATAATCGAAAATGTCGATGAGCTCTTGTTCTTGTATTTTTCAAGTTTTGCATTTATTTTTTGTTCACATTTCTCACAGGCAGACCAAAGCGAATTCATTACAGGTGGTGTTATCCCATCAGCTGATTGCTTCTTCTTGATAATTTTCCATACAGCGTCTTGTACTACAACATGCCAGTTAATCGAAATCAATGAAAATTTTCTTTTGACTTGACATTCTTCCGCACGCGATTGTTTGAATTTCCTTTGCCACCACTAGTATAGATTCGCTTTGGCGTTGATTGAACCTTCGGGAAGGCAAAGCAACGGCGAATGAAGTAATTATCCTGAATACACGCAACACCGGGCCTTATTTCTGCGGGCCTTTTGTACCAATTTTTGTCTGTACAGTTATTGCAGACCAGGGAAAATTATTAGGTTTTTCGACATAACAAACACGAGATTCATGAAATTATAACAGCTGTTGATTAGCTCTCATTTATCTAATCGCGTGAGATTAAGTATATTTAGAGCGCACAAAACACAAACATATTACCCCCGCCACTGTACTGCCAAGATTGTATTTTACTATGGGTGTATTGCGATTAGCGAAAAGGACAAATTATTAAACATTAGTCTAAAGGAAATTTATTTTGTATAATTAATGAAGTTTTATATGAGTAAGTGTTAACATATTGGATTTGTGCACGTGTACAAGACATTCGTTGTCATCTCTTGATGGCACATCATAAATTTCAAATAAGTTGATTTAAACAAAAAAGCTATCCAGTAATGACACTTTGTTATACGTAGTAAGAGGTCACTTCAACTCACTTGCAGTATTTTTTATAACTCAGCGTGCTTTGCACACGAGAGCTCATATTAACTTTGATTGGATAGCGATTAGTTGTAGCGATTAGTTTGTTAAAGGAATCGGATGGGGATATAGAACTTCCATAACACGATAATTGAGCAAATATTGAGATTCTTCTCCAAAGACGGGATTATCTTTACCAGAACGGATTGGTATTAAAATGAGTGAAATCGGCGATAACCACTACCACTTTTTAAATGTATTGTATATAGATGTATACTTATTTTGGAAAAACAATAACTATTATTAAGTAAGTGATACACATATAACTTTGAAATTTGAAGTTGAGACTTCGATAAAATTTCGAAAAAAATGTTTATTTTGAAATGGGGTGGGTCACCACCCACTTCTGATAAAATCAATTTTACAATATTATGAATTAAAAGCCGTTAAACCAATCATTAGCATAATTCGATTTAGGGTGGCCCTTTACTATAAGGAATGTTCTTCGAAGATAATTAAGAAGTAGAATGCAGTTTTACAACCATGGCCCACTTTTATAGTAAACGGTTTTTTTAAAGGGTGGGGATGAATACAAAGAAGCTATCTTTGCAAAAGAGCTGCTTTATCAATGGGTTTTCATTTCCCTAATGGATTTATAACAAGAATAAGAAGAATTCAATTTTTTGAAAATGGCCCCTTTTTTTGACCAAGTATTTTTCTATATATCGGAACAATATTTTGTGCACATGTTTTCGCTTATAGCACGAATATTTGCTATTAAAAATAGAAGGTATCGGTTTGAAGAGCACGCTCTTTGATATATACAGGATTTTTAAACGGGCCGTAACCAGAATATAAGATATCTTCTTAGCGAAAATAGTTCTGGAATCAATGATATTCACTTCCAAGTTTGTTTGTTAGATGAAATTGGGAGACATTAAATTTTTTTTAATGGGCGGTGCCACGCCCCTATTTCGATCACGCCTCACACACATTTCTAAAGCCTCCACGAAAGAAATCCGCTTGTTAACAAAATTCAAAAAATGTATTTATCTGAAATGAACTGTACAATTGAAGACTCCGCTGAGTATATAATGTTCGGTTACACCCGAACTAGACACCCTTACTTTGTTCTTCGTAACATTGATCGTCAATCGATTTTACAGGAGTGTGAAGCACAAGTGACTTAGAGGGATGTTATTTGGGTATCTCACTAAATTCGGCTGCTAGTTCGAAAGCGCTCACCTAAGTTTGTTTGAACCGTTGATCCAAACTGTTATGGTGCCTTTTATAATAAAAGTCCATGGCAGAAAAAATTATATTCAGATAAAAATTATAATTTTTTTAGTGTACGAAAGAAGTTATGAAACTTTACTTTTATTTTTATATTCCGAAAAAATTTGGTTTAAATTCTGGGCTTCTTATTTTTAGGACATAATAACAACGCGGCCCTTTCTTCTTTCATACAGAATCCTGCTTATTTCAGCAAGAGAAATAAAAAGAAAGAAGCGGTGTATCAAAGTTTTCAAAGGCATATCTCAAACTCAAGGAGTTATGGATCAAAACTTCATGGCGAAAAAACTGGTGCTAGAGTCCCCATGGGAGAGCGTAGGAAGTATAAAAAAAGCTTATGAGAGTTGGGTTAAAGTTTTGTTTTTTTCTATGATACGATAGATAGAGGGGTTCTGGCGGACACGCAATTGGTCAAGGATATGAGGTTGGAAAGGAGGAATAGGTTCGTCTGATCAGGGCTACTGGAAACGTTTACCAACAACTGACATTAGTTAGCTGGG
>JARSSU010016221.1:0-20435 GCA_029619165.1 Eurosta solidaginis
ATCCACAAATTTTACTTCCCGATGTTCCAAATGTAGTGAAGAATGTTATGTAAAACGATCATTCAACACTCATGTATTCGTAGAGTTGGAGCTAAGAAAAGACTTAGCATCAGAGCTGCAAACATGCAAGTTGTCGGAAATTGAAAATAGTGTAAACTTTTCAATCGAAAATAATAAATTCAGGTATATAAACATATCAGCGTTAAATATAAGCCTCATACAAAATTAACAAAACTTAACAAATCTTTTCTTTTTATCTCTTCCTTCAGTTTGAAAGGTATAATTGATTATGTACCCGGACACTTCGAGCGTATTGCCGAAGAAGCAATGGAAAATGGGAATTACATGACGATTTATGCAACAAACCAGTATCAATCGTAAATGACCAGAAGTTATCTCCAAGTGGGAGCAATTTTTATAAAAGATAATACTGAAAATTAATAAATATTTAGATAATTATTTCTATGTACACCACTACCACTTAGCGTTAACATAAGAATTATGTGATAATAAAATTATAAAGAATTAAAATTAAAACTTTTGTGCACTAATTACATTCGCCTCGATGTAGATGCAATAGGAAGTAGATGGCACAGTTTGAGTATGTATCAAAGAAATGCATTACATATAATTTATCTCTAAGTAAACTCTATTTCTAAACAGAGCTTTTTAATTTTTTTTTCGGAATCTTTATAAACATTTTGAAATTATTACATATGTATGTACAACAAAAACCATAGTGCAAAAGCGAAAATTCACGCAAAGTAATTCCAATTTCTAGTTGGCTTTTGTTGTACAGATTCCAATTTTGTTTGGTCCCATAGCAATTTTCCAAACATGAAAATCACCCTGTATACATAAATTTTCCAAAAAAAGCTATAAAAATAGCTGCCCCTTTGACTACATTATACAAATACTGGGAACAGCAGCGATGGATCACACATCTTACTACTCTTTCGCGAAATCGAGTACGTCCAAAATTATGAAATTTATTGTGGACTTCATCGCCGCATCAAGAGTAGGTACAATTTATAAGGACCGCGCAAGGATACTCGTAGACTATTTTCAAGACAAACTAAAAGATAAGTCATCAAAGCCTTTTTTTCGCTTTTTCCCAAAGTATTAAATATGTACTCAACGTTATCAGAGGTATGGTCAAATGTTTTTTGATTGCCCCAGTGGACATGACACCTACAACTGCGAAAATTGTGGTCAATATTCAAAGGAAGTATCGACACTATGGATTAAGGACCACAAAAGGTTGTGTGAAGAAGGCTATCAGTCACTAGGAAATCACCTTGCCAAATATCGACAAATTTTACTTCCCGATGTTCCAAATGTAGTGAAGAATGTTATGTAAAACGATCATTCAACACTCATGTATTCGTAGAGTTGGAGCTAAGAAAAGACTTAGCATCAGAGCTGCAAACATGCAAGTTGTCGGAAATTGAAAAAAGTGTAAACTTTTCAATCGAAAATAATAAATTCAGGTATATAAACATATCAGCGTTAAATATAAGCCTCATACAAAATTAACAAAACTTAACAAATCTTTTCTTTTTATCTCTTCCTTCAGTTTGAAAGGTATAATTGATTATGTACCCGGACACTTCCGAGCGTATTGCCGAAGAAGCAATGGAAATGGGAATTACATGACGATTTATGCAACAAACCAGTATCAATCGTAAATGACCAGAAGTTATCTCCAAGTGGAGCAATTTTATAAAAGATAATACTGAAAATTAATAAATATTTAGATAGTTATTTCTATGTACACCACTACCACTTAGCGTTAACATAAGAATTATGTGATAATAAAATTATAAAGAATTAAATTAAAACTTTTGTGAACTAATTACATTCGCCTCGATGTAGATGCAATAGGAAGTAGATGGCACAGTTGAGTATGTATCAAAGAAATGCATAACATATAATTTATCTCTAAGTAAACTCTATTTCTAAACAGAGCTTTTTAATTTTTTTTTCGGAATCTTTATAAACATTTTGAAATTATTACATATGTATGTACAACAAAACCATAGTGCAAAAGCGAAAATTCACGCAAAGTAATTCCAATTTCTAGTTGGCTTTTATTGTACAGATTCCAATTTTGTTTGGTCCCATAGCAATTTTCCAAACATGAAAATCTTTTATTTTTCAAAATAATAAAATTTAGCACCACTAGTGAGAGCTCATTAAATGTTAGCCAAAAACATACATCCAATGAGGATCCTTTTCTATTCAATTCTTTCGACGAAGATTATACCCACACATATACATGGATACATACAATTATTTCGCAAGATTGACAATCCTCAATGAAAGGCTGTTTTTCGCACAAAATAATGAACGCTATAATTAGCATCAAACTTACACAAATTACTACAAATATAATGTTTTATCTTTGTGTCGCGAGATCGATTGTCTAAAGGGCGAATTAATGGTGACTTATAACCATAAAGCCATAACCAGATAAAACAGCTGATAACACCTACCTAATGCAAATCAATGTAATCGAGTTAGCGTTATGGTATGGCACCATTAATCGATTACATTGATTTCCATAAGGTAGGTTCGATCAGCTGTTTTATCTGGTTATGGCTTTATGGTTATAAGTCACCAATAATTCGCCCTTTAATTCCGTTATTGTGCTTGTAGCAGAAAACTAAGAGACTAATGTAACTACCTGTGTACATGGGTAGCTTACGAATAATACTCCTACGGCTGGGCATGCCGCACATTGTGAAACCGTATAATAAGGACATCCCATCTTGTGCACTATTCAATTCCTTAATCAGGCAAACTAATATAAATCACGCTTGATGAATAGACCTGTTGTTTAAATTTTGTTATGATTGCACACTAGCTGAAATTGAATTTGTGCCTGAAATAAATCTGATCTATAAGATGAAAATATAACAGCACTACGTGGTAGAGAAGTTTTGAATATTTTGGTTATTTTAAAATTAAAATAATAAAACCGTACTTTTGTTTTGGGAAAATTGTGAATTAGTGCGGTAAGGGCATTTACAAGTTTTCTTTGTTTCAAATGAGTAGGTTATGTTTTTGTTATGTTATTACCTAGTATCACTACCGTAGCAACAACGTTAGTACTCGTACATATCTATACATCTATAAGGAAAATAATTACTAATAATAACCGATTTTAAACATATTCCTTATTATATTTTGCGTTTATATTTCATTTACCAAGCTATGTATATATGAAACCTTTTTGCCGTAAAGCTAGAATCTTGTATCTATAATAAATATCTTATTTGTTCTTTTACGAGAAACGTATACATATTTTGAACTGAATCTGAACCTAAGATTCGGTTTTGAACATGGAAGCGGCAGGTAGTCTGAGCATGCCAGCCTTAGGTGAATTATGTATGTGCAAGAGATTACATGCTAAATATTACGCTATAATACACATAATGTACATATGTACATAAGTCCCTTCAATAACAATTTGCATGTTATGGAAATACCCATACTAGTTTAGCCCCTGTACGCCCATATTTTCGCCGAATGCACGCTAAATGAAAGTTTAATATGTCATAAAGAACTAAACAATACGCCCAATTTACGCAAATAAGTATAACAAAGAACATCATAATATGATGGTACTTAGTGAATTCAGTTAATAGACGAAGATCAATTTTCTTTGTTTGGTTATGATGTTAGTTTTCGTTTAGCAACAAATTGCGAATACACTTACTAAAAAATATGTATGTAGCTGCATTTCAGATTAGAGATAAACCAGTAAAGGAAACGGGGCAGTGATTTTTTATATCGTTTATAAAATTAGGTACCAATCACCCAGAATAGATAAACCATGTTAAAGAAGAAAAGGTCCTTTCTATGAAATAATTATTTAATAACGGACATTCGCAATATTGTTCCATTCCATCCCAGTAATTAAAAAATGGATTTAAGCATGGAAGTTTTCTCGCCAAAACAAAGCTAACTCATTGCTAACCCTAGTTACATTTTTTTACATCTATATACATATACGCTTAAATCTTATATGGACTGCTAAGCGTTAAACTTTATCTATTCTTCTGAAATTGCTGCGCAGAAAATTAGTACTCCTAAATTTCAATACGCATTATACTCAGTTGTAACTGAAATATGTGTCTATGTTTCACCTCTATGTATTAACTCTACAAATGGTGTGTGTCCACTGTACACCGCAATCGATTCAGCTATAGGTTATACACTATTGCCAACAGAGGTGTGTGTCTCCGCTTTTCGGTACAACATGTTCTGTAGTTAGTTGCCGCTAGATGGGCCCCCTAACCATTACCTGAGTGAGGATGAGCGTTTTTTTAACCGCAAACATAGACGTATATCCGTGTAAAAACAAGGCTATTATTACTCAGTTTATTAGTTTATTCTCTGTAATCGGGGTTGATACAGTTAAATAACCATTTACATAAAAATCAACCCTTTCTTTAAGCGATGGCAGACTTAAGAGAGATGAATATGAATAAATAGTTATTACCTAATCAACATTTGTTAACATTTTAATATATAAAATATGTATAAATATACATAATAAAGGGAATCAGGTTTTTTCATAAAACTTTGTACTTTCTAATCATATTAATGTATTAATGCTAACTGGGTTAAAAAAAAACATTTAGATTTTACATTGTTGTCAGTGTTGCCGTTTTCTGGGTAATTCGCTAAATTTGGGGAGTTTCGAAAGCGCGTGGATAATTTTCGAGTACGCTCTTCTTTATTACCTATGAAGGCACGGAGTTCCATGAAAGGTCTCAAATAAATTTTTTACTTCACTATTTCGGTTGCGTCGTGTTTCGTTGGCTACAGTTGTAGTAGTTTGCAGCATTTATTAAAGCTCACGGCTGAAAAAATTTTTTTATTCCGACCCCATGAAGTCATGGCCAGTATTGGCGTGATTGCGTTAAATTATGGGTAAAAGTCTAGTTGAGTCGACTGCTAATATGCTACAAAAATATCGAGAGAGGTGTCAAAAGACCTGTATTGACCTCGACAACAATAATCCGAAGGAGAAAAGAAAAATTGTATATATGTCCGGAGATATTTGCAGTTGAAGTTGGCTATTATCAAGTGGTTGTTGTAATGTTGTAGTACCCACAAAAAAATTGTGAACATAAGCGTTTTGCGCGGATATAGTTTTGGTCTCTAAACCGGTGTTGGACCCACCGAGGGTAATTTTTTATACGCAGAAACGTGTTCTGGACCAAAATTCTATGATACCACCCCCGTTTCGGAGGAACCCGCGGGTCATTTTTCTGTTTTCCGTTAATATCTTTTGAACGAGTTAAAATTTTTATTTTCCCACTTCGGATTATTATTGTCGAGTTCAATACGCGTCTTTTAACACCTCTCTCGATATTTTGAGACGCGTCTTAGCAGTCGTCCCCTCAACTAGACTATTACCAAATTATGAAACCTATATGTCTTATTTTACAATGTTCTTGTATGCTATAAGCCTTAGTCGCTTTTATGGCTCATACAAAATGTTTAAAGTAAACAAAAATAATACATGTCAAAATACAAAATATGGGTAACCGGAAAGTCTTCCTTTGTCTTACAATCTCAGAAAATAAACAAAGAGCAGAAAATGGGTGTGAAATATTGTTCAATTATATTTAGTATCATACCCACCCAATGTTCATTGGAAAGTAAAGACATGTGTCCAAAATTTTATGAGTAGGAACATTTTGAAATTCATAAATACGATATAATTGTGATGACATGAAATCACAAACAATCCAAAAAATAAAATAAACTTCTTATTATTTCCCGAAATTTTACACTATCACTTGCGAAGTATTCACTTAAAAAAATAGAAATCCATAATTTCGCGCTTACGATACAATGGCTAACATAGCTTGCCATAGTCAAAATGAAATTAGCTTCAATTTATTTTACAGCTTCAAAGTAATTTACAGTCGTCACAAGTTCGAAGTTAACTTATTTTGCCTATTTCTAAGCAACAAAACAATTTATTTGACGAAAGTTTGATATCTTGGGGAATTGAAAATTGTTTTTTTTGGGTAATTTGAGAACGGCAACACTGGGTTGCATTTAGTTACATGGCAACATTCGTATAAGCTCAAATTCCCAGTAAGAAAATACTCCGCAAAAACGTATGGGTTAAAGCTGACAGCTATTAAAACTTAATTAAAGTTACTCCATGTCTCACCAAACTTTTACCAAATATAAAATATAATGTTATGTTGGTTTTATTGGTCTGTAAATAATGAATTGTTATACTAATTTGTCATATTCAAAACGGGTTTTATGTTTTCGTATAAATGTAGCCGATAACGAAAAATATAAAAAATTTATGGAAGAGTTTCTAATTAATAAAACCTACTGAAAAGTCATAACCAATGGTGACTTACTATTTGGCATATATATTTTTTCAAACATGTAACTATACAGAATGTCTGGACAAGTAACTTGGTACATCGATCAAGTTTAAACCTTAATAAAAAATCTTCTATGGATGATCAATTTGTGAAACGTCAATTCTCTAAGCAAATTGAACAACATTTCATATTGTATTCTATGTTTAGCTGCTTTTTTTATTGTTAAGTGATTTTGTAACACTTTTAACATTACTTGTACTTGCTTTATGTCTACATATGATTGTTTATTTTTGAGATTAAGCTAAACGTATTTAATTTGGTGCTGTAAGCAGGTTTGTGTTGTATACGTCTATAACATATGATTGTTATATTTAATTTGGAAGGAAAATAATATATTTTAAATAAAAAAATACTTAAATAATAAAATTATTAATTAAAAAATATGTTAAAAGAATTAAATGAAAAAAAAATAAAATACATGGATTCGAACCTGCGAACGAATCCATTTAGGCACAATTCGTATTATCTTTGCTATTGCTTTTTTCTATAAATATAAGCAATGTTGTACTTAAGCTTTACGCCTTCTGTGCGCATTTTTCGACTGTGATGCCACGTAAGATAAAAATAATTATTAAGAAAGCATTATGGAATACCCAAGTTTTTAGTGCAACCGGGAAAAGTTGTTGAAAACGCTAACCGCATTTTCTTTATGGTTAGGGGATAAATAATTGACCTACTACTGAGAAATTATAAAGAATAGGTGAACATTTAACTGGCATAATTTTTTTTTGGAAATTCCATGTGTACAGGGTGTCTAGACAGGAAAATTTTATTTAACTTGAAAATTTCTAAACCGCCATAAAAAATTTTCTATGGCTGACCAATTAGTGGGACCTACTGACCAATTATATCCAATCAGTGACAAATTAATTAGCATAATTTTTTGGCTGACCAATTAACGAAACCTGCTGACCAATTATGACCAATTAGTGACCAATTAATTGGCATAACTTGTATTGGAAGATTTATGTATACAGGGTATCTAGGCAGGAAAAATATTTTTCCCTTGGAAAATTTTAAATGGCCATAAAAAATTTCTTATTGCTGACCAATTAGTGGGGCCCACTGATCAATTATGACCAATTAGTGAACAATTATTTGGCATACTTTTCGATATGGAAATCCGCCGATGGGTGCTAACATCCGATAACAAAGAAAACTTTAAAAATTAATTAAAATGTTCCTATGGCTGATCAATTAACGAAACCTGCTGACCAATTATGACCAATTAGTGACCAATTAATTGGCATAATTTTTTTGGAAAATTTATGTATACAGGGTGTATAAACAGGAAAATTATTTTTCCCTTGGAAAATTTTAAATGGCCATAAAAAATTGTCCATGGCTGACCAATTAGTGGGACCCGCTGACCAATTATGACCAATTAGTGACCAATTATTTGGCATACCTTTCGAATCGAAAATCCACCGATGGGTGCTAACATCCGATAACATCAGATAACAAAGAAAACTTTAAAAATTAATTAAAAAGTTCCTATGGCTGACCAATTAACGAAACCTACTGACCAATTAGTGACCAATTAATTGGCATAATTTTTTTGTGAAAATTTATGTATACAGGGTGTCTAGACAGGAAAATTGGTTTTTCTTGGAAAATTTTAAATGGCCATAAAAAATTGTCTATGGCTGACCAATTAGTGGGACTCACTGACCAATTATGACCAATTAGTGGCCAATTATTTGGCATAGCTTTCGAATTCAAAATCCACTAATGGGGTGCTAACATCCGATAACAGGGTAACATCCGATAACAAAGAAAACTTTAAAAATTAATTAAAAAGTTCCTCTGGCTGACCAATTAACGAAACCGGGTGACCAATTATGACCAGTTAGTGACCAATTAATTGGCATAATTTTTTTTGGAAAATTTATGTATACAGGGTGTTTAAACAGGAAAATTGTTTTTCCCTTGGAAAACTTTAAATGGCCACAAAAAATTGTCTATGGCTGACCAATTAGTGGGACCCGCTGACCAATTAGTGACCAATTATTTGGCATACCTTTCGAATCGAAAATCCACCGATGGGGTGCTAACATCCGATAACACGATAACATCCGATAACAAAGAAAATTTTAAAAATTAATTAAAAAGTTCCTATGGCTGACCAATTAACGAAACCTGCTGACCAATTATGACCAATTAATTGGCATACTTTTTTTGTGAAAATTTATGTATACAGGGTGTCTAGACAGGAAAATTGGTTTTCCTTGGAAAATTTTAAATAACCATAAAAAATTTTCTATGGCTGACCAATTAGTGGGACCCACTGACCAATTATGACCAATTAGTGACCATTAATTGGCATAATTTTTTTGGAAAATTTATGTATACAGGGTGTTTAAACAGGAAAATTGTTTTTCCCTTGGAAAACTTTAAATGGCCATAAAAAATGTTCTATGACTGACCAATTAGTGGGACCCGCTGACCAATTATGACCAATTAGTGACCAATTATTTGGCATGCTTTTCGAATTCAAAATCCACCGATGGGGTGCTAACATCCGATAACAGGGTAACATCCGATAACAAAGAAAACTTTAAAAATTAATTAAAAAGTTCATATGGCTGACCAATTAACGAAACCTGCTGACCAATTATGACCAATTAATTGGCATAATTTTTTTGTGAAAATTTATGTATACTGGGTCTCTAGACAGGAAAATTGGTTTTCCTTGGAAAACTTTAAATGGCCATAAAAAGTGTCTATGGCTGACCAATTAGTGGAACCCACTGACCAATTATGACCAATTAGTGACCAATTATTTGGCATGCTTTTCGAATTCAAAATCCACCGATGGGGTGCTAACATCCGATAACAAAGAAAACTTTAAAAATTAATTAAAAAGTTTTATGGCTGACCAATTAACGAAACCTGGTGACCAATTATGACCAATTAGTGACCAATTAATTGGCATAATTTTTTTTTGGAAAATTTATGTATACAGGGTGTCTAGACAGGAAAATTGGTTTCCTTGGAAAACTTTAAATGGCCATAAAAAATTTTCTATGACTGACCAATTAGTGGGACCCGCTGACCAATTATGACCAATTATTTGGCATACCTTTCGAATTCAAAATCCACCGATGGGGTGCTATCATCCGATAACAGGGTAACATCCGATAACAAAGAAAATTTTAAAAATTAATTAAAAAGTTCCAATGGCTGACCAATTAACGAGACCTGCTGACCAATTATGACAAATTAGTGACCAATTAATTGGCATAATTTTTTTGTGAAAATGTATGTATACAGGGTGTCTAGACAGGAAAATTGGTTTTCCTTGGAAAACTTTAAATGGCCATAAAAAATTGTCTATGGCTGACCAATTAGTGGGACCCACTGACCAATTATGACCAATTAGTGACCAATTATTTGGCATGCTTTTCGAATTCAAAATCCACCGATGGCGTGCTAACATCCGATAACAGGGTAACATCCGATAACAAAGAAAACTTTAAAAATTAATTAAAAAGTTCCTATGGCTGACCAATTAACGAAACCTACTGACCAATTATGACCAGTTAGTGACCAATTAATTGGCATAATTTTTTTGGAAAATTTATGTATACAGGGTGTATAAACAGGAAAATTGTTTTTCCCTTGGAAAACTTTAAATGGCCATAAAAAATTTTCTATGACTGACCAATTAGTGGGACACGCTGACCAATTATGACCAATTAGCGACCAATTATTTGGCATACCTTTCGAATCGAAAATCCACCGATGGGGTGCTAACATCCGATAACAGGGTAACATCCGATAACAAAGAAAATTTTAAAAATTAATTAAAAAGTTCCTATGGCTGACCAATTAACGAAACCTGCTGACCAATTAGTGGCCAATTAATTGGCATAATTTTTTTGGAAAATTTATGTATACAGGGTGTTTAGAAGGAAAATTGTTTTTCCCTTGGAAAACTTTAAATGGCCATAACAATTTTCTATGGCTGACCAATTAGTGGGACCCACTGACCAATTATTTGGCATGCTTTTCGAATTCAAAATCCAACGATGTGGGTGCTAACATCCGATAACACGATAACATCCGATAACAAAGAAAACTTTAAAAATTAATTAAAAAGTTCCTATGGCTGACCAATTAACGCAACCTGCTGACCAATTATGACCAATTAGTGACCAATTAATTGGCATAATTTTTTTTGGAAAATTTATGTATACAGGGTGTTTAAACAGGAAAATTGCTTTTTCCCTTGGAAAACTTTAAATGGCCATAAAAAATTTTCTATGGCTGACCAATTAGTGGGACCCGCTGACCAATTATGACCAATTAGTGACCAATATTTGGCATACCTTTCGAATCGAAAATCCACCGATGGGGTGCTAACATCCGATAACACGATAACATCCGATAACAAAGAAAACTTTAAAAATTAATTAAAAAGTTCCTATGACTGACCAATTAACGAAACCTGCTGACCAATTATGACCAATTAGTGACCAATTAATTGGCATAATTTTTTTGGAAAATTTATGTATACAGGGTGTATAAACAGGAAAATTGTTTTTCCCTTGGAAAACTTTAAATGGCCATAAAAAATTTTCTATGACTGACCAATTAGTGGGACCCACTGACCAATTATGACCAATTATGACCAATTATTTGGCATGCTTTTCGAATTCAAAATCCACCGATGGGGTGCTAACATCCGATAACAAGGGTAACATCCGATAACAAAGAAAACTTTAAAAATTAATTAAAAAGTTCCTATGGCAGACCAATTAACGAAACCTGCTGACTGACCAATTAGTGACCAATTAATTGGCATAATTTTTTTTGGAAAATTTATGTATACAGGGTGTTTAAACAGGAAAATTGTTTTCCCTTGGAAAACTTTAAATGGCCATAAAAAATTTTCTATGGCTGACCAATTAGTGGGACCCACTGACCAATTATTTGGCATGCTTTTCGAATTCAAAATCCACCGATGGGGTGCTAACATCCGATAACACGATAACATCCGATAACAAAGAAAACTTTAAAAATTAATTAAAAAGTTCCTATGGCTGACCAATTAACGAAACCTGGTGACCAATTATGACCAATTAGTGACCAATTAATTGGCATAATTTTTTTTGGAAAATTTATGTATACAGGGTGTTTAAACAGGAAAATTGTTTTTCCCTTGGAAAACTTTAAATGGCCATACAAAATTTTCTATGACTGACCAATTAGTGGGACCCGCTGACCAATTATGACCAATTATTTGGCATACGTTTCGAATTCAAAATCCACCGATGGGGTACTATCATCCGATAACAGGGTAACATCCGATAACAAAGAAAACTTTAAAAATTAATTAAAAAGTTCCTATGGCTGACCAATTAACGAAACCTGCTGACCAATTATGACCAATTAGTGACCAATTAATTGGCATAATTTTTTTTGGAAAATTTATGTATACAGGGTGTTTAAACAGGAAAATTGTTTTCCCTTGGAAAATTTTAAATGGCCATAAAAAATTTTCTATGGCTGACCAATTAGTGGGACCCACTGACCAATTATTTGGCATGCTTTTCGAATTCAAAATCCACCGATGGGGTGCTAACATCCGATAACACGATAACATCCGATAACAAAGAGAACTTTAAAAATTAATTAAAAAGTTCCTATGGCTGAACAATTAACGAAACTTGCTGACCAATTATGACCAATTAGTGAACAATTAATTGGCATACTTTTTTTTGGAAAATTTATGTATACAGGGTGTTTAAACAGGAAAATTGTTTTTCCCTTGGAAAATTTAAATGGCCATAAAAAATTTTCTATGACTGACCAATTAGTGGGACCCGCTGACCAATTATGACCAATTAGTGAACAATTATTTGGCATGCTTTTCAATTTCAAAATCCACCGATGGGGTGCTAACATCCGATAACAGGGTAACATCCGATAACAAAGAAAACTTTAAAAATTAATTAAAAAGTTCCTATGGCTGACCAATTAACGAAACCTGCTGACCAATTATGACCAATTAGTCACCAATTAATTGGCATAATTTTTTTTGGAAAATTTATGTATACAGGGTGTATAAACAGGAAAATTGTTTTTCCCTTGGAAAACTTTAAATGGCCATAAAAAATTTTCTATGGCTGACCAATTAGTGGGACCCGCTGACCAATTATGACCAATTAGTGACCAATTATTTGGCATACCTTTCGAATCGAAAATCCACCGATGGGGTGCTAACATCCGATAACACGATAACATCCGATAACAAAGAAAACTTTAAAAATTAATTAAAAAGTTCCTATGACTGACCAATTAACGAAACCTGCTGACCAATTATGACCAATTAGTGACCAATTAATTGCATACTTTTTTTTGGAAAATTTATGTATACAGGGTGTTTAGAAGGAAAATTTGTTTTTCCCTTGGAAAACTTTAAATGGCCATAAAAAATTTTCTATGGCTGACCAATTAGTGGGACCCGCTGACTAATTATGACCAATTAGTGACCAATTATTTGGCATAGGTTTTGTTATAAAATTCCAGAAATGGAGTGCTAACTTCCCACACCCGACCATGAAAATTTTAAAATTTCCATAAAATTTTTTCTAATGCTGACCAATTACTGAAACCTGCTGACCAATTATGACCAATTAGTGGCCAATTATTTGGCATATGTTTTGTTATAAAATTCCAGAAATGGGGTGCTAACATCCCAGAGCCACTCGATTTCCAATTTTTGTTCTGCGTGACATTTAGATTTGACGTTTGCACACATGCTTTACATTGTCGCAACGCATGCTTATTTGGGTTAGGGCAAAAAACGCCGGTTGTTTGCGTGCGCTAAAAAAATGCAGTGCGGTTTTATTAGGTAGGCTTGTAAGCGACCATATATGTATACGATAAGCGATAGCACAATGGCTACTTCGTGAAAATCAACGACAGCTCTTTTAGTCTGATTTCGATGGTCGTACGGTGAGGAAGTGTCGCACGCGCGCTTAAAACAGAGTACCAAAGAGTGCGTGTGACACATGTTCACCGTTCAAGCATTGAAATCATTGTAAATTTTACCAAGTAGCGCAACTAACAGCTGATCGGTGAAAATTCGCACATTCACACGCACAGTTCTCGACTCAGTTTCAAAAAAAAACTTTAGATTATTTAATTCAAATTTTAAGGTGAGATAATCCTTGCCAATTTATGTATACAGAATATATATGGCGTTTTTGTTGTTATTAAAACAATAGTTTTATTTATATTAAAGCTTTTATCATTTTTTTTTAACTTTGAAAAAACTCCGAACACCATTCCTTCATTATATGACATTCGACTGCCTAGGCCACTGCCTTCCACTCTATTCGCAACATAACCTCTACTTAAGCTGCCAAACTATATAGTAAACAATGATTGAAATCAAACTAAATAAATAATTGATTTTGCTTTCGTGCTCGCTACGCGTTCGTGTTTACTAACACATTCTCAATTTGGTAACCGTAATGTAGTGGTGCCCACCGCTGTTTATGATAGAGATCTAATTTTATGTATTTGGCCTGTTGCTAACACCGAACCTTTACGAAACTTTTCGAAACTTTTGGAGCCTTTTCGGATCTTTTTTGACAAATATCCGTTACGGTTTTTTTTTGTTTTAGTCGCCAAGCCCGCGATAAAATCTATGCAATAGCTTAAAAACAAAGAATCTGTTAAATAAAGACCTATGTATTTACGTGTAAGTGAAATTTGCCACAAAAAATGGGCCGGTCAAAAATTAATTCTACTTAAGATTTTTTGGTACGCTACAAATTATTTTGGAACAATTTTTTAGGATTTTGTTAGAGGCTATAATAGGTAATATTTCACTGTCTAGCGCATACGCTTATGTAGGTTTGTGTCTTAGAGCACTTATATAATTTGTCCACATATGGCGCGCTTTTGTGCAAGAAAGTAAATATCGATATTTGTAGAGATTGTTGGATTTCCAAAAAATTTTTCTATTAATTATAACCAAATAGAGTAATATTTATTAACAAAAAAAGGCATATGCACTGCGGCTGATCCATACGAATCGATTCATATAACTTTTATATGATTTTACGCATGCTAACTATGCGAAACCACCTGTCAGTTGATTGTATGGAAATTTTTTTAGCTTATTAATATATAGATAGTGGGTAATATACTGCCTATACAATACGGCCGCCATGATGCCGGTTGCCGTTTTTCCCTAAAACCAAAAACGTTTTTTGGGACGTTTTTTTTTCATTTAATATACAACGTGAAATTTTCCGGTTCACTCAAGTTGCATTTAAATAATAATAAGCTAACTTGAAATAAAAGAATGTATAATAAAATAAAATAAATTAGCATGGAAGCGATATAAAAAATTTAATGTTATATTTTTGTAATTTTTTTTTGTTCAATATAAGACGTATGATTAATGAGGATTAAATCTGCAAATGCAAAAACATTTTCGGGAAAATTTGCCATTAATTGTTATAAATAAATTTAGTTATTTTCAACAAAAGTTAACTCATTATTTGTGATTTCAAGTTTTTTTTGAAAAAAAAACTAAAATAAAAAACAAAGAATCTGTTAAATAAAGACCTATGTATTTACGTGTAAGTGAAATTTGCCACAAAAAATGGGCCGGTCAACATTATTGCACTACCCCCAAAACTAGATGCATACACTGAGTTAAAAAAAAATACAAGTTGGTCGAATTTCGACCACAGGCGATACTAATATTAATAAATACGCAATAAATATTACTAGTATCGCCTGTGGTCGAAATTCGACCAACTTGTATTTTTTTCAACTCAGTCTATGCATCCAGTTTTAGGGGTAGTGCAATAATGCTTTAGTAGCTACGCCGTGAGTGGAATAAAGCAAGCTGGTCTAACTATCATCCGATAAGGGTATGTAAGTGAAGAAGAAGAACAAGGACGGTCGTTTTGATAAGTGCTCCGTGTTTTTATTAAACAAAAAAAATGGTAAGCAACATACAAAAGCGCTAAAAAAAACGTACAACATCTAACAACAGTGCGGGAAGCGGTATTCAAGTGGAAAATCTAAAAATATAGTTTGGGAGAGTGGCGTATTTAGGTGGTTAGTAATTGCAAAAGCTATCTGCTGTGCTGCCATTACCACAGTCGGTGCGCTGCTACATCGCCAAGCACACTTTCACACAAACGCCCTGCTGATACGCTGAGTACGGGTGTGAGAACATCAACACCTGTCAAGTCGCTTTGTTGCTATACTGTCGCTACTAATTGTGCTCTTATTGTGTGTTTTCGTACTTATTCTTGCTATCATTAACTATAGCGCACGAAAATTAGCGCCTGATAAGCATTGAATTTGTTCAAAGGTGAATGATAGAAAGGGCAAGTGTTGTAAGACATAATAAAGAGAGTGAAAAGTGGTCAGCCTTATAAAACAGGGCTGCAATCACGGTAGAAAAATATATATATTATACATATTTCTAGGTTATTTTATTTGCAAACTAGTCTGCGAATATTAAAGTGTGTATCACAAGTTGCCATGTAAAGTTGCATATCTTTACATTTTATTATAAAGATATACATTTCACATGCAGCAGAGGTGGCAAAGAATGTACTGCGAACTGCTTCAGTAGATGACATAGTAGCATGCTACTGGTGGTGTGGCTATAGTTTCTGCTTGAAATGCACAGTAATATTAAAAGAAATGACAGATACTAGAGATAATATGAACATAAAATGGTTCTGTAATAGTATGTGCATTATCGGAGTGACCAATACTTTAACTTTGTGGAAATCAAACATTTGATTATAATGTGAAGAAACAAAATAAAAAGCCGTTGATATTAAAACAGATAGTCGAGTCAGATATTTTGTAATAAATCGCCCCGATTAACACGTAGCATTCTTACGACTTCAACTCCTTTTAGAGCATAACATCGAAGTAAATTGATTGCAATGAAGAATGAGATAGTCAACTATTTATCTAATGAATTAAAAAAGAGCAGTGAATGCCTTAGCGATTACGCGCGTGGACAATGATCAGCCAGAAAAGAAAAACTATCTTATGCTCAGGTCGTTCTGTACAGGAGAATTAAATTGTCATTAAACCGAAAAAGAAGGGCACAAAACAGCTAAGGAAACCAAGGACAGCTCCAAAAATAAGTTGTCGAACCTACCACGAAGGCCTTGTTAAAAATGTTAAGATAGTAAATAGTGGTGCCATTATGGTAGAATGTAAAATAAAGACGCCTGTTGAAAAAGTCAGCTAAAGGTAAGAGACAAGGTAATTGGAAACGATACGAAGCAGAGAAAACAAAAATAAGGATGAATAAAAAAGAAAGAAAAAATTGTTGGTTTAACTGAACAAGTTAGCAATGCGCGTTTGGTAGAATGCTTAACTAAGCAAATGACTCATGTACGGGAAAGGATTAAAGTGTTAAAACACTGTATGAAAATACACTCGTATAGAGAAGTAAGCTACATGCGTTCGTGAACCAGATGCAGTAACATTCGTTAATGTGTTGCAACAAAGAGAAACTATATATATAGAGTGGGATACTGCGTCGCGTACGAGCATATAAGTGTTTGGAGGTGTTTTAAACTGTGCTGCGGATATAAGCACAAAGCTAGCTGAGTGCACGAATAAGTAGCTGCAGCAAATGTGCTGGACCCCATGATAGCAAAGACGTGCACATCTCACATGTTAAATGTGTAAACTGTAGCGAACTTGTCAGTTATGGACGTCGATGTGTTAGCCATTACGCTTCAGCAAAGATTGTCCTGCGTATAAACAATATTCGCAGCCAAGAATAAGGCACGAGTTTAGCAACGAATACCAGAGGAGCTAAGTTGTATATATTTAAATATTGTAGTATCGTCGCAATAAAGCTGAACTAGAGCGTCTGATAGATGTACATAAACACATTTAATATTTTGTTCGGAGACTTGTCGACTGAAGAAATAACGAATCAGAGCTACAGATACAAACATATAAACTGTGACGGTGCGATTCCCACACGCAGCACACAGGCGGGGTGGCTAATGATATATAAATGAAACAATGAATACTCACAATAAGTTACAACAGAACAGTTTAAACAAGAACATCTGTGTATCAGACTAAAAGTTAAAATATTTTCCCCAATATCAAATAGCTCTGATCTTATCACTCACGAGCTGAAGTGATGCAAGAATTATATAACGTACTTATACGACATTTTAAATACTAAAACTTGCGTAACACAGGATAATCCTTATCTTCTCGTGGGCGATTTCAATATATAAACTTACATGAGCACAACTGATAGTAAACAGTTAGTGAACTTATTGCGATCCTTTGCTATGGCAGCAAAAAATAGATTTTTATACACGAAAGGGCGATTAAGACCGGATACATGAGCGACTTGTGATTTACAAGATAGTAGCTCTAGATCATGTTTAAAATTAGAGAGTTTCAGATTCAGATCAGGAAACGATTAAATTCAAATCAAATTACATAAGTCTATTTCAGATGAGAACGAAGAGAACAATAATTTCCTGGGCAAAAATTATACAAGCGACAGCCTTCGTTAATGATATGACGACAGCTTAACTACACTGACTTTGAAAATCTGAGCATCGAAAATAGGCAACATTCCTATGTAATACGCTATCAAGCGCCGATTGACACCACTGACATACTCTAAAGAAGGTCAGTGTCAAACTTATGAACCAGTGGTATGCTTTGAGCTGCTAACTTCTAATAAACGTAAGCTAAATCTGTACAAGATCAGCCTATCCACTGGAGAATGGGTGTGAATATCTATTGCGAAACGCCAATATAAACGGCTCATAAGATAAAAAAAGCCAAGTACATGGAAAAACAAAATCAACCATAGTGCTGGTGATAGTAAGGTCATGTGGAAAAACTATGAAAATTCCTAAGCATGGCAAAGAAAATAACGGTATTAAACAAATAAACTAAACGACCCACCCACTCTACACAGAGGAAACTGCAATAGCGCAGTCTTGAATGACTATTGTCATGCTAGTATATTGGAGTTTAGCATGAATATTCCTACTTCTTTTAGACGAAGGTACTATAGATGAGCAAATGGCCGTAAGTTTTAAGTTCCGAAAGAACACGTTCACACTTCAGCGATAGTTAGATATAGTAAGTAAGTTTAAAATAAAATTGGAGGGAGAAGAAACTTGTGTCGTGAAGGAGTCGTAAAGATTCCATACGTATACAGGTTTTTTCTATTCTCAGCTGTGTAATGAGAGCTTAGATAAAGGTCTCTGTTCCTAGTTTATGGAAACTTCTATAGTTGTGCATTCAGAAAAAAGTGAAAAATACATCAAGCTGAGGAGATAAGACCTATTAACACGTTACAATGTGATGAAAAATTTATGGAAACAGTGGTAATCAGACTAGGTAAAATATTTAGAAGATATGTAAGTATTATACCATCACAATCTGGTTTTCGAAACAAAAACATTCATGTAGAAAGTGCTTGAATTTGGTTTTAGCTAACTGGAAAGAGGACTTAAGCAGAAAAGAAAAACACATATTAGCTGATGTGTTTTAGATTTTCAAGCGTGCATTCGAGACGATCGACCAAAAATTAATGCTGAAAACAAGCTTTCTGCTATGGCGTTTCTGGTATATGAACTAAAATGCTTTCAAGACTTCTAATTAACAGATACCAAAGAACAGTGATTGGAACGTCCGTCGTATCGGATAAAAGGTGAGAGTACCTGTTGGTCTACCTCAAGGGTCTGTGCGGCACCATGAATGTCAATATATATATAGATGATATAACTAGCTCCATAAGCACTGTGAAATAAAATTGTTTGCTGATGATACATTGCTGATGATAAGTGGAACATATACTGAAATATATGCTAAGCTACAAGAAGATCTAACAGCGGATATGGTATGGTTAGGCGTAAACAGACTAAAAAGTGAATGTCAATAACACGAAATTTATGGTTAGATCTCAGACAGCAATTTTCAAAACAATGAGCTACAAACTTAAATATAAATAACGAACTAATGAAAAAGTCAGCATTATAAAATACTGGGAATAAAAATCGATGCTAAGCTGAATTTCAACGAGCACGTGGATTATACGTAGGAAAAATAGCGAAAAAGTATATGTTTACACAACGAACCTGCAATATTTAAATAGAAGTATAAAATCATCGTTCTACAGATAATCTATAATCGAAACTAATGGTATTTATTGCCAACTATATTTTAATCATCTGCGAGATAGTCAGATATACAAGCTACAAAAGCACAGACCTGCGTATGAGATCATCTCACACAACAGTATATGACACACCTATACAGAGACATGCTACATAGCTCTCTTAATTGGCTAGCATTAGACAGCAACTTTTTTATTATATACCATGAATATTATTAAAAACATAATAGAAGGAACTTTAGGCCTGCGTATTGGGGACTAATATCATATGTAAAAGATGTGCACTCTGTAAAAACTCGTAATAAAAAAATGATTTTAATCTGCCGGCTGATAAAACTTGAAGCAGACAAATGTTAATCTGTATTATTAAAGGTTAAATCATATAATGAACTACCGATTGATATTAATCATGTCATTCTAATAAATTTAAACAAAAACATTGTACAATTATGCAGAAACCACTACCAATTTAGTGCTTGGAAGGCGGACTTTCCATTAGCATCGATAGAAGTGCAGCGAAAACTATTATGCTGTGTAGCGCAAGACTTCCAAGCCTCTTGTGCCGGCATACAACAAAAGGTTGCCGAAGCACATACTGAAACGCATCACTCGATTAACTCAGTGCATCGCCGTGCAGATGTTGCTTCGCGCTTTACTAACATGCGTTAAAATGCCTTCTACATACTGCATAATCACAACGCTTTGTTCGGCATGATTGGAAGTTCCCATCATAGTACTCCAAGTAAGGGAATAGATGTACTATCTAGATTGCAGAGTCCAGAAGACAATTATAAACATGTAAAATAGATTTACGTTAGGCTTAGGAAAGCCGT
>JARSSU010016222.1:0-14400 GCA_029619165.1 Eurosta solidaginis
ATGTGGGTGGGTTAACCGACTAAAAGGGATAAGTGTCCATATCTATTGAACCAAGCAAGATAGAATCGATTTTGTTTTTGCAGATGATAGGTTTTTATGTGTATATTAATCCACAAGCTGATCCAAGGTTCTATCGTTAACGGTTCAATTTCTACGTCAAAGTGGGTGGGGTTAACCGACTAAAAGGGATAAGTGTCCATATCTATTGAACCAAGCAAGATAGAATCGATTTTGTTTTGCAGATGGTAGGTTTTTATGTGTATATTAATCCACAAGCTGATCCAAGGTTCTATCGTTAACGGTTCAATTTCTACGTCAAAGTGGTGGGGTTAACCGACTAAAAGGGATAAGTGTCCATATCTATTGAACCAAGCAAGATAGAATCGATTTTATTTTGCAGATGATAGGTTTTTATGTGTATATTAATCCACAAGCTGATCCAAGGTTCTATCGTTAACGGTTCAATTTCTACGTCAAAGTGGGTGGGGTTAACCGACTAAAAGGGATAAGTGTCCATATCTATTGAACCAAGCAAGATAGAATCGATTTTGTTTTTGCAGATGGTAGGTTTTATGTGTATATTAATCCACAAGCTGATCAAGGTTCTATCGTTTAACGGTTCAATTTCTACGTCATATGGGTTGGGTTAACCGACTAAAAGGGATAAGTGTCCATATCTATTGAACCAAGCAAGATAGAATCGATTTTGTTTTGCAGATGGTAGGTTTTTATGTGTATATTAATCCACAAGCTGATCACAAGGTTCTATCGTTAACGGTTCAATTTCTACGTCATAGTGGGTGGGGTTAACCGACTAAAAGGGATAAGTGTCCATATCTATTGAACCAAGCAAGATAGAATCGATTTTATTTTTGCAGATGGTAGGGCTTTTTATGTGTGTATTAATCCACAAGCTGATCCAAGGTTATATCGCTAACGGTTCAATATCTACGTCCAAGCAGATAGGGTAACCGACTAAAAGGGATAAGTGTCCATATCTATTGAACCAAGCAAGATAGAATCGATTTTATTTTTGCAGATGGTAGGCTTTTATGTGTGTATTAATCCACAAGCTGATCCAAGGTTCTATCGCTCACGGTTCAATTTCTACGTCATACTGGGTGGGGTTAACCGACTAAAAGGGATAAGTGTCCATATCTATTGAACCAAGCAAGATAGAATAGATTTTATTTTTGCAGATGGTAGGTTTTTATGTGTACATTAATCCACAAGCTGATCCAAGGTTATATCGCTAACGGTTCAATATCTACGTCCAAGCGATAGAACCGACTAAAAGGGATAAGTGTCCATATCTATTGAACCAAGCTAGATAGAATCGATTTTGTTTTTGCAGATGGTAGGTTTTTATGTGTATATTAATCCACAAGCTTATCCAAGGTTATATCGCTAACGGTTCAATAACTACGTCCAAGCAAGATAGAATCGATTTTGTTTTTGCAGATGATAGGTTTTTATGTGTATATTAATCTACAAGCTGATGCAGGTTCTATCGTTAACGGTTCAATTTCTACGTCATACTGGGTGGGGTTAACCGACTAAACGGGATAAGTGTCCATATCTATTGAACCAAGCAAGATAGAATAGATTTTATTTTTGCAGATGGTAGGTTTTTATGTGTATATTAATCCACAAGCTGATACAAGGTTCTATCGTTAACGGTTCCACTTCTATGTCAAAGTGGATGGGGTTAACCGACTAAAAGGGATAAGTGTACATATCTATTGTGGGTGGGGTTAACCGACTAAAAGGGATAAGTGTCCATATCTATTGAGCCAAGCAAGATAGAATCGATTTTGTTTTTGCAGATGATAGGTTTTTATGTGTATATTAATCCACAAGCTGATCCAGGTTCTATCGTTAACGGTTCAATTTCTACGTCATACTGTGTGGGGTTAACCGACTAAACGGGATAAGTGTCCATATCTATTGAACCAAGCAAGATAGAATCGATTTTGTTTTTGCAGATGATAGGTTTTTATGTGTATATTAATCCACAAGCTGATCCAAGGTTCTATCGTAACGGTTCAATTTCTACGTCAAAGTGGGTGGGGTTAACCGACTAAAAGGGATAAGTGTCCATATCTATTGAACCAAGCTAGATAGAATCGATTTTGTTTTTGCAGATGGTAGGTTTTTATGTGTTATTAATCCACAAGCTGACCCAAGGTTATATCGCTAACGGTTCAATTTCTACGTCATACTGGGTTGGGTTAACCGACTAAAAGGGATAAGTGTCCATATCTATTGAACCAAGCTAGATAGAATCGATTTTGTTTTTGCAGATGGTAGGCTTTTATGTGTATATTAATCCACAAGCTGATACAAGGTTCTATCGTTAACGGTTCAATTTCTACGTCAAAGTGGGTTGGGTTAACCGAATAAAAGGGATAAGTGTCCATATCTATTGTGGGTGGGGTTAACCGACTAAAAGGGATAAGTGTCCATATCTATTGAGCCAAGCAAGGTAGAATCGATTTTGTTTTTGCAGATGATAGGTTTTTATGTGTATATTAATCCACAAGCTTATACAAGGTTCTATCGTTAACGGTTCAATTTCTACGTCAAAGTGGATGGGGTTAACCGACTAAAAGGGATAAGTGTCCATATCTATTGTGGGTGGGGTTAACCGACTAAAAGGGATAAGTGTCCATATCTATTGAGCCAAGCAAGATAGAATCGATTTTGTTTTTGCAGATGATAGGTTTTTATGTGTATATTAATCCACAAGCTGATCCAAGGTTCTATCGCTAACGGTTCAATTTCTACGTCATACTGGGTGGGGTTAACCGACTAAAAGGGATAAGTGTCCATATCTATTGAACCAAGCTAGATAGAATCGATTTTGTTTTTGCAGATGATAGGTTTTTATGTGTATATTAATCCACAAGCTGATACAAGGTTATATCGCTAACGGTTCAATATCTACGTCATACTGGGTGGGGTTAACCGACTAAAAGGGATAAGTGTCCATATCTATTGAACCAAGCTAGATAGAATCGATTTTGTTTTTGCAGATGGTAGGTTTTTATGTGTATATTAATCCACAAGCTGATCCAAGGTTATATCGCTAACGGTTCAATATCTACGTCATACTGGGTGGGGTTAACCGACTAAAAGGGATAAGTGTCCATATCTATTGAACCAAGCTAGACAGAATCGATTTTGTTTTTGCAGATGATAGGTTTTTATGTGTATATTAATCCACAAGCTGATCCAAGGTTATATCGCTAACGGTTCAATATCTACGTCATACTGGGTGGGTTAACCGACTAAAAGGGATAAGTGTCCATATCTATTGAACCAAGCTAGATAGAATCGATTTTGTTTTTGCAGATGGTAGGCTTTTATGTGTATATTAATCCACAAGCTGATACAAGGTTCTATCGCTAACAGTTCAATTTCTACGTCAAAGTGGGTTGGGTTAACCGAATAAAAGGGATAAGTGTCCATATCTATTGTGGGTGGGGTTAACCGACTAAAAGGGATAAGTGTCCATATCTATTGAGCCAAGCAAGATAGAATCGATTTTGTTTTTGCAGATGATAGGTTTTTATGTGTATATTAATCCACAAGCTGATACAAGGTTCTATCGTTAACGGTTCAATTTCTACGTCAAAGTGGATGGGGTTAACCGACTAAAAGGGATAAGTGTCCATATCATTGTGGGTGGGGTTAACCGACTAAAAGGGATAAGTGTCCATATCTATTGAGCCAAGCAAGATAGAATCGATTTTGTTTTTGCAGATGATAGGTTTTTATGTGTATATTAATCCACAAGCTGATCCAAGGTTCTATCGCTAACGGTTCAATTTCTACGTCAAAGTGGGTGGGGTTAACCGAATAAAAGGGATAAGTGTCCATATCTATTGTGGGTGGGGTTAACCGACTAAAAGGGATAAGTGTCCATATCTATTGAACCAAGCAAGATAGAATCGATTTGTTTTTGCAGATGATAGGTTTTTATGTGTGTATTAATCCACAAGCTGACACAAGGTTCTATCGTTAACGGTTCAATTTCTACGTCAAAGTGGGTGGGGTTAACCGACTAAAAGGGATAAGTGTCCATATCTATTGAACCAAGGAAGATAGAATCGATTTTATTTTTGCAGATGATAGGTTTTTATGTGTATATTAATCCACAAGCTGACACAAGGTTCTATCTTTAACGGTTCAATTTCTACGCCAAAGTGGATGGGGTTAACCGACTAAAAGGGATAAGTGCCCATATCTATTGAACCAAGCAAGATAGAATCGATTTTATTTTTGCAGATGGTAGGCTTTTATGTGTGTATTAATCCACAGCTGACACAAGGTTCTATCTTTAACGGTTCAATTTCTACGCCAAAGTGGATGGGGTTAACCGACTAAAAGGGATAAGTGTCCATATCTATTGAACCAAGCAAGCTAGAATCGATTTTATTTTTGCAGATGATAGGTTTTTATGTGTATATTAATCGACAAGCTGATCCAAGGCTCTATCTTAAATGGTTCAATTTCTACTTCATAGTGGGTGGGGTTAACCGACTAAAAGGGATAAGTATACATATCTATTGAACCAATCAAGATAGAATCGATTTTTTTTTGCAGATGGTAGGTTTTTATGTATGTATTATTCCACAAGCTGATCCAAGGTTCTATCTTTCACGGTTCAATTTCTACGTCAAAGTGGGTGGGGTTAACCGACTAAAAGGGATAAGTGTATATATCTATTGAACCAAGCAAGATAGAATCGATTTTATTTTTGCAGATGGTAGGATTTTATGTGTATATTAATCCACAAGTTGATACAAGGTTCTATCTTTAACGGTTCAATTTCTACGACAAAGTGGATGGGGTTAACAGACTAAAAGGGATAAGTGTACATATCTATTGTGGGTGGGGTTAACCGACTAAAAGGGATAAGTGTCCATATCTATTGAACCAAGCAAGCTAGAATCGATTTTATTTTTGCAGATGATAGGTTCTTATGTGTATATTAATCCACAAGCTGATCCAAGGCTCTATCTTAAATGGTTCAATTTCTACGTCATAGTGGGTGGGGTTAACCGACTAAAAGGGATAAGTATACATATCTATTGAACCAATCAAGATAGAATCGATTTATTTTTGCAGATGGTAGGTTTTTATGTGTGCATTATTCCACAAGCTGATCCAAGGTTATATCGCTAACGGTTCAATATCTACGTCATACTGGGTGGGGTTAACCGACTAAAAGGGATAAGTGTCCATATCTATTGAACCAAGCTAGATAGAATCGATTTTGTTTTTGCAGATGGTAGGTTTTTATGTGTGTATTAATCCACAAGCTGGCACAAGGTTCTATCGATAACGGTTCAATTTCTACGCCAAAGTGGGTGGGGTTAACCCCACCCACAATAGATATGTACACTTATCCCTTTTAGTCTGTTAACCCCATCCACTTTGACGTAGAAATTGAACCGTTAACGATAGAACCTTGTATCAGCTTGTGGATTAATATACACATAAAAACCTACCATCTGCAAAAATAAAATCGATTCTATCTTGCTTGGTTCAATAGATATGGACACTTATCCCTTTTAGTCGGTTAACCCCACCCACTTTGACGTAGAAATTGAACCGTGAAACGATAGAACCTTGGATCAGCTTGTGGATAATACATACATAAAAACCTACCATCTGCAAAAATAAATTCGATTCTATCTTGCTTGGTTCAATAGATATGGATACTTATCCCTTTTAGTCGGTTAACCCCACCCACTATGACGTAGAAATTGAACCGTTAACGATAGAACCTTGGATCAGCTTGTGGATTAATATACACATAAAAACCTATCATCTGCAAAAATAAAATCGATTCTATCTTGCTTGGTTCAATAGATATGGACACTTATCCCTTTTAGTCGGTTAACCCCATCCACTTTGGCGTAGAAATTGAACCGTTAAAGATAGAACCTTGTGTCAGCTTGTGGATTAATACACACATAAAAGCCTACCATCTGCAAAAATAAAATCGATTCTATCTTGCTTGGTTCAATAGATATGGGACACTTATCCCTTTTAGTCGGTTAACCCCATCCACTTTGGCGTAGAAATTGAACCGTTAAAGATAGAACCTTGTGTCAGCTTGTGGATTAATATACACATAAAAACCTATCATCTGCAAAAATAAAATCGATTCTATCTTGCTTGGTTCAATAGATATGGACACTTATCCCTTTTAGTCGGTTAACCCCACCCACTTTGACGTAGAAATTGAACCGTTAACGATAGAACCTTGTGTCAGCTTGTGGATTAATACACACATAAAAACCTATCATCTGCAAAAACAAATCGATTCTATCTTGCTTGGTTCAATAGATATGGACACTTATCCCTTTTAGTCGGTTAACCCCACCCACAATAGATATGGACCTTATCCCTTTTATCGGTTACCCCACCCACTTTGACGTAGAAATTGAACCGTTAGCGATAGAACCTTGGATCAGCTTGTGGATTAATATACACATAAAAACCTATCATCTGCAAAAACAAAATCGATTCTATCTTGCTTGGTTCAATAGATATGGACACTTATCCCTTTTAGTCGGTTAACCCCCCCACATGATTGGACCTTATCCCTTTTAGTCGGTTAACCCCATCCACTTTGACGTAGAAATTGAACCGTTAACGATAGAACCTTGTATCAGCTTGTGGATTAATATACACATAAAAACCTATCATCTGCAAAAACAAAATCGATTCTACCTTGCTTGGCTCAATAGATATGGACACTTATCCCTTTTAGTCGGTTAACCCCACCCACAATAGATATGGACACTTATCCCTTTTATCGGTTAACCCCACCCACTTTGACGTAGAAATTGAACCGTTAGCGATAGAACCTTGTATCAGCTTGTGGATTAATATACACATAAAAACCTACCATCTGCAAAAACAAAATCGATTCTATCTTGCTTGGTTCAATAGATATGGACACTTATCCCTTTTAGTCGGTTAACCCCACCCAGTATGACGTAGATATTGAACCGTTAGCGATAGAACCTTGGATCAGCTTGTGGATTAATATACACATAAAAACCTATCATCTGCAAAAACAAAATCGATTCTGTCTAGCTTGGTTCAATAGATATGGACACTTATCCCTTTTAGTCGGTTAACCCCACCCAGTATGACGTAGAAATTGAACCGTTAGCGATAGAACCTTGGATCAGCTTGTGGATTAATATACACATAAAAACCTACCATCTGCAAAAACAAAATCGATTCTATCTAGCTTGGTTCAATAGATATGGACACTTATCCCTTTTAGTCGGTTAACCCCACCCAGTATGACGTAGATATTGAACCGTTAGCGATAGAACCTTGTATCAGCTTGTGGATTAATATACACATAAAAACCTATCATCTGCAAAAACAAAATCGATTCTATCTAGCTTGGTTCAATAGATATGGACACTTATCCCTTTTAGTCGGTTAACCCCACCCAGTATGACGTAGAAATTGAACCGTTAGCGATAGAACCTTGGATCAGCTTGTGGATTAATATACACATAAAAACCTATCATCTGCAAAAACAAAATCGATTCTATCTTGCTTGGCTCAATAGATATGGACACTTATCCCTTTTAGTCGGTTAACCCCACCCACAATAGATATGGACACTTATCCCTTTTAGTCGGTTAACCCCATCCACTTTGACGTAGAAATTGAACCGTTAACGATAGAACCTTGTATAAGCTTGTGGATTAATATACACATAAAAACCTATCATCTGCAAAAACAAAATCGATTCTACCTTGCTTGGCTCAATAGATATGGACACTTATCCCTTTTAGTCGGTTAACCCCACCCACAATAGATATGGACACTTATCCCTTTTAGTCGGTTAACCCCACCCACTTTGACGTAGAAATTGAACTGTTAGCGATAGAACCTTGTATCAGCTTGTGGATTAATATACACATAAAAGCCTACCATCTGCAAAAACAAAATCGATTCTATCTAGCTTGGTTCAATAGATATGGACACTTATCCCTTTTAGTCGGTTAACCCCACCCAGTATGACGTAGATATTGAACCGTTAGCGATATAACCTTGGATCAGCTTGTGGATTAATATACACATAAAAACCTACCATCTGCAAAAACAAAATCGATTCTATCTTGCTTGGTTCAATAGATATGGACACTTATCCCTTTTAGTCGGTTAACCCCACCCACTTTGACGTAGAAATTGAACCGTTTACGATAGAACCTTGGATCAGCTTGTGGATTAATATACACATAAAAACCTATCATCTGCAAAAACAAAATCGATTCTATCTTGCTTGGTTCAATAGATATGGACACTTATCCCGTTTTAGTCGGTTAACCCCACACAGTATGACGTAGAAATTGAACCGTTAACGATAGAACCTGGATCAGCTTGTGGATTAATATACACATAAAAACCTATCATCTGCAAAAACAAAATCGATTCTATCTTGCTTGGCTCAATAGATATGGACACTTATCCCTTTTAGTCGGTTAACCCCACCCACAATAGATATGTACACTTATCCCTTTTAGTCGGTTAACCCCATCCACTTTGACATAGAAATTGAACCGTTAACGATAGAACCTTGTATCAGCTTGTGGATTAATATACACATAAAAACCTACCATCTGCAAAAATAAAATCTATTCTATCTTGCTTGGTTCAATAGATATGGACACTTATCCCGTTTAGTCGGTTAACCCCACCCAGTATGACGTAGAAATTGAACCGTTAACGATAGAACCTGCATCAGCTTGTGATTAATATACACATAAAACCTATCATCTGCAAAAACAAAATCGATTCTATCTTGCTTGGACGTAGTTATTGAACCGTTAGCGATATAACCTTGGATCAGCTTGTGGATTAATATACACATAAAAACCTACCATCTGCAAAAACAAAATCGATTCTATCTAGCTTGGTTCAATAGATATGGACACTTATCCCTTTTAGTCGGTTCTATCTTGCTTGGACGTAGATATTGAACCGTTAGCGATATAACCTTGGATCAGCTTGTGGATTAATGTACACATAAAAACCTACCATCTGCAAAAATAAAATCTATTCTATCTTGCTTGGTTCAATAGATATGGACACTTATCCCTTTTAGTCGGTTAACCCCACCCAGTATGACGTAGAAATTGAACCGTTGGCGATAGAACCTTGGATCAGCTTGTGGATTAATACACACATAAAAGCCTACCATCTGCAAAAATAAAATCGATTCTATCTTGCTTGGTTCAATAGATATGGACACTTATCCCTTTTAGTCGGTTACCCCATCTGCTTGGACGTAGATATTGAACCGTTAGCGATATAACCTTGGATCAGCTTGTGGATTAATACACACATAAAAGCCCTACCATCTGCAAAAATAAAATCGATTCTATCTTGCTTGGTTCAATAGATATGGACACTTATCCCTTTTAGTCGGTTAACCCCATCCACTTTGACGTAGAAATTGAACCGTTAACGATAGAACCTTGGATCAGCTTGTGGATTAATATACACATAAAAACCTACCATCTGCAAAAATAAATCGATTCTATCTTGCTTGGTTCAATAGATATGGACACTTATCCCTTTTAGTCGGTTAACCCCACCCACTTTGACGTAGAAATTGAACCGTTAACGATAGAACCTTGGATCAGCTTGTGGATTAATATACACATAAAAACCTATCATCTGCAAAAACAAAATCGATTCTATCTTGCTTGGTTCAATAGATATGGACACTTATCCCTTTTAGTCGGTTAACCCCACCCAGTTTGACGTAGAAATTGAACCGTTAACGATAGAACCTTGGATCAGCTTGTGGATTAATATACACATAAAAACCTACATCTGCAAAAATAAAATCGATTCTATCTTGCTTGGTTCAATAGATATGGACACTTATCCCTTTTAGTCGGTTAACCCCACCCACTTTGACGTAGAAATTGAACCGTTAACGATAGAACCTTGGATCAGCTTGTGGATTAATATACACATAAAACCTATCATCTGCAAAAATAAAATCGATTCTATCTTGCTTGGTTCAATAGATATGGACACTTATCCCTTTTAGTCGGTTAACCCCACCCACTTTGACGTAGAAATTGAACCGTTAACGATAGAACCTTGTGATCAGCTTGTGGATTAATATACACATAAAAACCTATCATCTGCAAAACAAAATCGATTCTATCTTGCTTGGTTCAATAGATATGGACACTTATCCCTTTTAGTCGGTTAACCCCACCCACTTTGACGTAGAAATTGAACCGTTAACGATAGAACCTTGGATCAGCTTGTGGATTAATATACACATAAAAACCTACCATCTGCAAAAACAAAATCGATTCTATCTTGCTTGGTTCAATAGATATGGACACTTATCCCTTTTAGTCGGTTAACCCCACCCACTTTGACGTAGAAATTGAACCGTTAACGATAGACCTTGGATCAGCTTGTGGATTAATATACACATAAAAACCTATCATCTGCAAAAACTAAAATCGATTCTATCTTGCTTGGTTCAATAGATATGGACACTTATCCCTTTTAGTCGGTTAACCCCACCCACTTTGACGTAGAAATTGAACCGTTAACGATAGAACCTTGGATCAGCTTGTGGATTAATATACACATAAAAACCTACCATCTGCAAAAATAAAATCGATTCTATCTTGCTTGGTTCAATAGATATGGACACTTATCCCTTTTAGTCGGTTAACCCCACCCACGTATGACGTAGAAATTGAACCGTTAACGATAGAACCTTGTATCAGCTTGTGGATTAATATACACATAAAAACCTATCATCTGCAAAAACAAAATCGATTCTATCTTGCTTGGTTCAATAGATATGGACACTTATCCCTTTTAGTCGGTTAACCCCACCCACTTTGACGTAGAAATTGAACCGTTAAGATAGAACCTTGGATCAGCTTGTGGATTAATATACACATAAAACCTACATCTGCAAAAACAAAATCGATTCTATCTTGCTTGGTTCAATAGATATGGACACTTATCCCTTTTAGTCGGTTAACCCCACCCAGTATGACGTAGAAATTGAACGTTAGCGATAGAACCTTGTATCAGCTTGTGGATTAATATACACATAAAACCTACCATCTGCAAAAACAAAATCGATTCTATCTTGCTTGGTTCAATAGATATGGACACTTATCCCTTTTAGTCGGTTAACCCCACCACTATGACGTAGAAATTGAACCGTTACGATAGAACCTTGGATCAGCTTGTGGATTAATATACACATAAAAACCTACCATCTGCAAAAATAAATCGATTCTATCTTGCTTGGTTCAATAGATATGGACACTTATCCCTTTTAGTCGGTTAACCCCACCCACTTTGACGTAGAAATTGAACCGTTAACGATAGAACCTTGGATCAGCTTGTGGATTAATATACACATAAAAACCTACCATCTGCAAAAACAAAATCGATTCTATCTTGCTTGGTTCAATAGATATGGACACTTATCCCTTTTAGTCGGTTAACCCCACCCACTTTGACGTAGAAATTGAACCGTTAGCGATAGACCTTGGATCAGCTTGTGGATTAATATACACATAAAAACCTATCATCTGCAAAAACAAATCGATTCTATCTTGCTTGGTTCAATAGATATGGACACTTATCCCTTTTAGTCGGTTAACCCCACCCACTTTGACGTAGAAATTGAACCGTTAGCGATAGAACCTTGGATCAGCTTGTGGATTAATATACACATAAAAACCTATCATCTGCAAAAATAAAATCGATTCTATCTTGCTTGGTTCAATAGATATGGACACTTATCCCTTTTAGTCGGTTAACCCCACCCTTATGACGTAGAAATTGAACCGTTACGATAGAACCTTGGATCAGCTTGTGGATTAATATACACATAAAAAACCTACCATCTGCAAAAACAAAATCGATTCTATCTTGCTTGGTTCAATAGATATGGACACTTATCCCTTTTAGTCGGTTAACCCCACCCACTTTGACGTAGAAATTGAACCGTTAACGATAGAACCTTGTATCAGCTTGTGGATTAATATACACATAAAAACCTATCATCTGCAAAAATAAAATCGATTCTATCTTGCTTGGTTCAATAGATATGGACACTTATCCTTTTAGTCGGTTAACCCCACCACTTTGACGTAGAAATTGAACCGTTAGCGATAGAACCTTGTATCAGCTTGTGGATTAATATACACATAAAAACCTACCATCTGCAAAAATAAAATCGATTCTATCTTGCTTGGTTCAATAGATATGGACACTTATCCCTTTTAGTCGGTTAACCCCACCCACTATGACGTAGAAATTGAACCGTTAACGATAGAACCTTGTGTCAGCTTGTGGATTAATATACACATAAAAACCTATCATCTGCAAAACAAAATCGATTCTATCTGCTTGGTTCAATAGATATGGACACTTATCCCTTTTAGTCGGTTAACCCCACCCTTTGACGTAGATATTGAACCGTTAGCGATATAACCTTGGATCAGCTTGTGGATTAATATACACATAAAAACCTACCATCTGCAAAAACAAAATCGATTCTATCTAGCTTGGTTCAATAGATATGGACACTTATCCCTTTTAGTCGGTTAACCCCACCAGCTTTGACGTAGAAATTGAACCGTTAGCGATAGAACCTTGGATCAGCTTGTGGATTAATACACACATAAAAACCTACATCTGCAAAAAAAATCGATTCTATCTTGCTTGGTTCAATAGATATGGACACTTATCCCTTTTAGTCGGTTAACCCCACCAGCTTTGGACGTAGAAATTGAACCGTTAGCGATAGAACCTTGGATCAGCTTGTGGATTAATATCACATAAAACCTACCATCTGCAAAACAAAAATCGATTCTATCTTGCTTGGTTCAATAGATATGGACACTTATCCCTTTTAGTCGGTTAACCCCACCCAGTATGACGTAGATATTGAACCGTTAGCGATATAACCTTGGATCAGCTTGTGGATTAATATACACATAAAAACCTATCATCTGCAAAAAACAAAATCGATTCTATCTTGCTTGGTTCAATAGATATGGACACTTATCCCTTTTAGTCGGTTAACCCCACCCAGTATGACGTGAGAAATTGAACCGTTAGCGATAGAACCTTGGATCAGCTTGTGGATTAATATACACATAAAAACCTACATCTGCAAAAAAAATCGATTCTATCTTGCTTGGTTCAATAGATATGGACACTTATCCCTTTTAGTCGGTTAACCCCACCCAGCTTTGGACGTAGAAATTGAACCGTTAACGATAGAACCTTGGATCAGCTTGTGGATTAATATACACATAAAAAACCTACCATCTGCAAAAAAAAATCGATTCTATCTTGCTTGGTTCAATAGATATGGACACTTATCCCTTTTAGTCGGTTAACCCCACCCACTATTGACGTAGAAATTGAACCGTTAACGATGAACCTTGGATCAGCTTGTGGATTAATACTACACATAAAAACCTATCATCTGCAAAAACAAAATCGATTCTAGTCATTGCTTGGTTCAATAGATATGGACACTTATCCCTTTTAGTCGGTTAACCCCCCACTTTGACGTAGAATGAACCCGTTAACGATAGAACCTTGGATCAGCTTGTGGATTAATACACACATAAAAACCTACTCATCTGCAAAAACAAAATCGATTCTATCTTGCTTGGTTCATAGATATGGACACTTATCCCTTTTAGGTCGGTTAACCCCACCCACTTTGACGTAGAAATTGAACGTTAGCGATAGAACCTTGGATCAGCTTGTGGATTAATATACACATAAAAACCTACCATCTGCAAAACAAAAGTCGATTCTATCTTGCTTGGTTCAATAGATATGGACACTTATCCCTTTTAGTCGGTTAACCCCACCAGTATGACGTAGAAATTGAACCGTTAGCGATAGAACCTTGGATCAGCTTGTGGATTAATATACACATAAAAACCTATCATCTGCAAAAACAAAATCGATTCTACTCTTGCTTAGTGTTCAAATAGATATGACACTTATCCCTTTTAGTCGGTTAACCCCACACACGTATGACGTAGAAATTGACCGTTAGCGATAGAACCTTGGATCAGCTTGTGGATTAATATACACATAAAACCTACCATCTGCAAAAACAAAATCGATTCTATCTTGCTTGGCTCAATAGATATGGACACTTATCCCTTTTAGGTCGGTTAAACCCACCCACAATAGATATGGACACTTATCCCTTTTAGTCGGTTAACCCCATCCACTTGACGTAGAAATTGAACCGTTAACGATAGAACCTTGTATCAGCTTGTGGATTAATATACACATAAAAGCCTACCATCTGCAAAA
>JARSSU010016223.1:0-21966 GCA_029619165.1 Eurosta solidaginis
ACGAGTGAAGTTCAATCTGGGGGAGTTTTTATTAAAGTTTTCCAGTGGATTCAATTCAACCAAATGAAAAGTCACGAACCCGCACATTCACTTATTTTAGCCGCACTTTCTCAGAGTTCTAATTAATCCGCATATTGCGTTTTTGCAGTCGTGATGGGATTGGCTCTTTTTGTACATAGATTTGGTGTTAACATTTTTTTTTACAACAATAATTTGCAGTTGATTAGACAGCTTTATAGAGTTTTGACGTTGTTGGAGACATATTCGTGAGATCATCAAATATCCGTTTGGCAGATACATGTTTTAAAGATATGTGCTCAAATGTGCCTATGAATGTGTGTGTAACGTATGTAAACATGAAAGTAATGTGTCATAGTCTTTCTGTTGTATCTACATTTTTATACACTCGTATTCACACAAAGTTGAAATTCCTTCACATAATTGCCACCAGGTGCGTTTACGAGCAAATTGTCTTAAAGTGCACTTTATTAGACGCACAGAGCTCGATATGGTTTAAGTGGCCACAGTGGGTTGGGAATATAATATATTAAATTTGCTTTAAGTATATCAGTTTGTTTAACCGTCCTGTTCATGAATAATTTTTATACTCAGTTGAGCAGAGCTCACAGAGTATATTAAGTTTGATTGGATAACGTGTGGTTGTACATATATAAAGGAATCGAGATAGATATAGACTTCCATATATCAAAATAATCAGGATCGAAAAAGAATTTGATTGCGCCGATGTCCGTCCATATCCGTCTCCGTCCGTCCGTCCGTTAACACGATAACGTGAGTAAATTTTGAGGTATCTTGATGAAATTTGGTATGTAGGTTCCTGAGCACTCATCTCAGATCGCTATTTAAAATGAACGATATCGGACTATAACCACGCCCACTTTTTCGATATCGAAAATTTCGAAAAACGGAAAAAAGTGCGATAATTCATTACAAAAGACCGATAAAGCGACGAAACTTGGTAGATGAGTTGAAAGTATGACGCAAAATAGAAAATTAGTAAATTTTGGACAATGGGCGTGGCACCGCCCACTTTTAAAAGAAGGTAATTTAAAACTTTTGCAACCTGTAATTTGGCACTATGATGAAATTTGGCAGGAACGTTACTCTTATTACTATTCATGTACGCTTAATAAAATTAGCAAAATCGGAGAGGGACACGCCCACTTTTAAAAAAAAATTTTGAAAGTAAAATTTTAAAAAAAATTTAATATCTTTACAGTATATAAGCAAAATAAGTCAGATTCAACTCCAGTATGATATGGTGCAACAAAATACAAAATAAAAGAAATTTAAAAATGGGCGTGGCTCCGCCCTTTTTCATTTAATTTGTCTAGGATACTTTAACGCCATAAGTCGAACAAAAATTAACCAATCCTTTTGAAATTTGGTAGGGGCATAGATTTTATGGCGTTAACTGTTTTCTGTCAAATGGGCTAAATCGGTTGATGCCACGCCCAGTTTTTATACACAGTCGTGCCGTCTGTCCTTCCGCATGGCCGTTAACACGATAACTTGAGCAAAAATCGATGTATCTTTACTAAACTCAGTTCCACGTACTTATCTGAACTCACTTTATCTTGGTATGAAAATGAACGAAATCCGACTATGACCACGCCCACTTTTTCGATATCGAAAATTACGAAAATGAAAAATGCCATAATTCTATACCAAATACGAAAAAAGGGATGAAACATGGTAATTGGATTGGTTTATTGACGCGAAAATATAACTTTAGAAAAAACTTATAAAATGGTTGTGACACCTACCATATTAAGTAGAAGAAAATGAAAAAGTTCTGCAGGGCGAAATAAAAACCCTTAAATCTTGGCAGGTATACATATATAAATAAATTAGCGGTATCCAACAGATGATGTTCTGGGTCACCCTGGTCGACATTTTGGTCGATATCTGCAAAACGCTTCACATATACAACTACCACCACTCCCTTTTAAAAATCTCATTAATACCTTTAATTTGATACCCATATCGTACAAACTCATTCTAGAGTCACCCATGGTCCACCTTTATGGCGATATTTCGAAAAGGCGAACACCTATAGAACGAAGGCCCCACATCCCTTTTAAAAATACTCATTAACACCTTTCATTTGATACCCATATCGTACAAACGCATTCTAGAGTCACCTTTGGTCCATCTTTGCGGCGATATCTCGAAAAGGCGTCCATCTATAGAACTAGGTCCACGCCCTTTTAAAATACTCATTAATACTTTCATTTGATGTACAAACGCATTCTAGAGTCACCCTTGGTCCATCTTTGCGGCGATATCCCCAATGGCGTCCCACCTATAGAACTATGGCCCACTCCCTCATAAAATACTCTTTAATGCCTTTCATTTGATACACATGTCATACAAACACATTCCAGGGTTTCCCTCGGTTCATTTTCCTACATGGTTATTTTCCCTTATGTTGTCACCATAGCTCTCACTGAGTATGTAATGTTCGGTTACACCCGAACTTAACCTTCCTTACTTGTTCTTCTTAGTTCGCATGGCTGGGTACACGGGTACCACAAGGCAGTTCATACGTGAGAACTACTAGTCGTACCTGGGTATCTCAGCCCATGCGAACTAGTAATAAAAAACTAATTTTAGTAATAAAAAACTCATTTATTAAAAAACCATCTTTATGAAAGTGTATTTGAAAAAATTGTCTCTCCTTTTTGTAGAAAAACTTATTCCCATAGGATGCCACAAAATTTTAACTCGTTTTATTTGTAGATTATTTAAAAATGGCTTTTGAACATACAAAAGGTACCCGGGTACCCATCTATGCACAGGACGGTCAAATTAGCTAACTATAACAAATTACAGCAGCCAACAGAAAAATACCTCGGTCAATTTTTTTTCAAAATTTTCGATATTTTAAGAATTTGTATGAATTTTTAAATAAAATTATGCAAACCAATATCATAACCAATATCAAACTTTTTTGGAAATTTCGATAATTTTCACTTTTTATTTAGAATTCTCTAAATTTCTTGGGTATGAAGCATGACTCAATCACAAGAGGTTTGCTCGACACACAAATTGTTTTTACAATTGCAGCCATTTTGCTTCCAAATCGAACTGACGTCCGTTAACTGTGTTGTTTCTTTGCGATTTTTCAAAAAATATTAGTAGTAGAAATAGGAAGCAATCGGTTTACTAATACCCGATAAGTATTGAACTGCATAATTCCTCAGAACATTTTTTTCAATTTTACGACGAAATTAATTAACTATGCCACGATCTATTAGTGTGGCTGAACAGAGGTTTTATGAAAAATACGGATCGTGCACTTTCGTAAGCCTATGAACATACAACCTAAACCAATTAAACATTCATCGTTCAACGCCAAAAAATCGAATAGTAATCGATTCACGTAAAAATGTTATTAGTAAGTTATGGAGATGCCATAACGAAAGGTACTCATTGAGCATGTTAACTTTTTCATTCCGCATGTTCGGAACATTCCTCCCCATTTAAGAATTGGAGGAATCGGTTTATATTTGGAAATATTATGTATATACTAATTTGATATTTTCGGACCTCGTGAGCTAGTATCAATAAGGTTGTTCCGAATATTCTAAATTAACGGTTTATCCGGAACACTTCGATGAATACTTATCGGAAAAGAGCTTTCCGAAATTTCAGAATAAAAAGGCGCATATTCCCTGTGGAGCAGGACTGCACAAAAGTTTAACTCTTCTGTCAAAGTCAAGGCCGGAATATAAAATTCTAAGACAATAAGCAATTTTCATTTATTTTTTTGGTCAGTTCATTTCGGCTGCTGAGTATAGTATCACCCCATGCTGACTGCCTGTTCAAAATCGTCCCATCTCAAATATTTTTCAAAAATTTTTCATATCAGGATTTGTCACATAAAAGCCCTATATTATAATTAGATTGAAAAACGCCTTATCTCAGAATGCTTTTCATTAACTCCCTCTTATGTCAAAATGCATTGAAATTATGCTCATATAAGGAGTTTTTCAAACAAATTTTGAAATGAATTTTTGAATAAAATTCTAACGTACGGCATTATTCAAAAAAATTCTGAAAGAATGACCAAACCAAAGTAGATAGCTCTTTATCAATTAACGAAATATTTGAAAAACTGAATTATTTTCCCCAAAACCTCTTGGCATTTACAAATTTATTATCACTACTAATGGTACTACCAAAGGTACTTTTCTACTACAATTTTCACTGAAGGGGATTGAATTATTCCCCGTTTTCCTTACTTCGTAAAAGCAACCCGTCCAGATTTTTCAATTTGGGAGTGTCAAAGCTCTGTCATCATTGGAGAACTAACCTATAGTGATTGAATCATGGGTATGAAGTTTTTGTAGCCCAAACAATTCTAGTATCACAGTGTTCAAGTTGCAGCACTTCGCCTTCATTATGAATTTTTTTGTTTTGGAAAGGTACATCAACGTTCTTCTACATAAAAAGAAAATTAAAAAACACCTACCGACAAAAATTGTATACGAAAAATTAATACGATTTCGGGAGACCTATCACCTGTCATTTTCCAGAGTAAAGTTCGTTGGGCTACAAAACTTCATACTCAAAAAAATTCAGTATGAGCAATATTCATGGACTTTTTTTTTAAATTATCAAATTAAATTTATTTGGGGAAATTTGATAAATATTTACCTGCCGATTTTTTAGTTAATGGTAACACATTTCATTTTTACACTTGATCTTACCAAGCAGCATGTAGCCTAATACGTCGTAGCTAAGCCGGCTTCCATGCTGAGGGGGTTAAATCTTGGCGATTTGGAAAACGTCACTCTCGAAAGCGAAACTGCTTGAGAAATATGCACGCCTCTCGGCATTGGTCTCCACACCCTCCGAGTGCAGCTTTACTATGAAAAACTTCTTATGAGCTAGTTTGTAAGCCCTTCCAATTTGTAGAAAACGTTAAGTACTTAGCAACCTGAATTGAACGCTGTGACCATTGTTATATCAATCACAATCACCCACTTTTCTAAACTTTAAAATTTTTTTTTACTAAATCTTTTGTCATCTCTATCCCACTGTCAGTGCGCTTATTCACGCCATTTAGCACACTTTGCATCATTGGAGTGCAAAGTTTTACAGCACAATCACTTCTATTAGCGCTCATGCGTACCACTTAACTTTCCACAACTAAAAAATAAATAAAACTCACCTCTTATGCAAGGCTTATTGCATTTGAACGCAATAAGTACTTCAAATTTTTTAACAGTTCGGGCCATGCAAAATGCCGTATGTAAGACCTGGTTATACAGTACTCAGGACATCAGGTATAGGATTTAAGTTCCTCATAGATAATTGCCGATCCATGCATATTCTAGGAGATTTTGACCATCTCGAGGTAACATTCCAAGGGCCATCCCATCGAAATATGAAATATCCGTAACTTCGATATTGCTCGATACAGGTATGATGAAACACTTATAGAGTTGTTCGTCGAAGCAGGATCTTACTCGCCTAGTCCGCGTATACCCTTATACCCAGTTTCACGACTATTAATTTTACTAAGAACAAGTAAGGAAGGCTAAGTTCGGGTTATAACCGAACATTACATACTCAGTTGAGAGCTGTGGAGACAAAATAAGGGAAAATCACCATGTAGTAAAAAGAACCTAGGGTAACCCTGGAATGTGTTTGTATGACATGTGCATCAAATGGAAGGTATTAAAGAGTATTTTAAGAGGGAGTGGGCCATAGTTCTATAGATGGACGCCATTTAGGGATATCGCCATAAAGGTGGACCAGGGCCTGACTCTAGAATTTGTTTGTACGATATGGGTATCAAATGAAAGGTGTTAATGAGTATTTTAAAAGGGAGTGGGCCTTAGTTCTATAGGTGGACGCCTTTTCGAGATATCGCCATAAAGGTGGACCAGGGTGACTCTAGAATTTGTTTGTACGATATGGGTATCAAATGAAAGGTGTTAATGAGTATTTTAAAAGGGAGTGGGCCTTAGTTCTATAGGTGGACGCCTTTTCGAGATATCGCCATAAAGGTGGACCAGGGGTGACTCTAGAATTTGTTTGTACGATATGGGTATCAAATGAAAGGTGTTAATGAGTATTTTAAAAGGGAGTGGGCCTTAGTTCTATAGGTGGACGCCTTTTCGAGATATCGCCATAAAGGTGGACCAGGGGTGACTCTAGAATTTGTTTGTACGATATGGGTATCAAATGAAAGGTGTTAATGAGTATTTTAAAAGGGAGTGGGCCTTAGTTCTATAGGTGGACGCCTTTTCGAGATATCGCCATAAAGGTGGACCAGGGGTGACTCTAGAATTTGTTTGTACGATATGGGTATCAAATGAAAGGTGTTAATGAGTATTTTAAAAGGGCGTGGGCCTTAGTTCTATAGGTGGACGCCTTTTCGAGATATCGCCATAAAGGTGGACCAGGGGTGACTCTAGAATTTGTTTGTACGATATGGGTATCAAATGAAAGGTGTTAATGAGTATTTTAAAAGGGAGTGGGCCTTAGTTCTATAGGTGGACGCCTTTTCGAGATATCGCCATAAAGGTGGGACCAGGGGTGACTCTAGAATTTGTTTGTACGATATGGGTATCAAATGAAAGGTGTTAATGAGTATTTTAAAAGGGAGTGGGCCTTAGTTCTATAGGTGGACGCCTTTTCGAGATATCGCCATAAAGGTGGACCAGGGGTGACTCTAGAATTTGTTTGTACGATATGGGTATCAAATGAAAGGTGTTAATGAGTATTTTAAAAGGGAGTGGGCCTTAGTTCTATAGGTGGACGCCTTTTCGAGATATCGCCATAAAGGTGGACCAGGGGTGACTCTAGAATTTGTTTGTACGATATGGGTATCAAATGAAAGGTGTTAATGAGTATTTTAAAAGGGAGTGGGCCTTAGTTCTATAGGTGGACGCCTTTTCGAGATATCGCCATAAAGGTGGACCAGGGGTGACTCTAGAATTTGTTTGTACGATATGGGTATCAAATGAAAGGTGTTAATGAGTATTTTAAAAGGGAGTGGGCCTTAGTTCTATAGGTGGACGCCTTTTCGAGATATCGCCATAAAGGTGGACCAGGGGTGACTCTAGAATTTGTTTGTACGATATGGGTATCAAATGAAAGGTGTTAATGAGTATTTTAAAAGGGAGTGGGCCTTAGTTCTATAGGTGGACGCCTTTTCGAGATATCGCCATAAAGGTGGACCAGGGGTGACTCTAGAATTTGTTTGTACGATATGGGTATCAAATGAAAGGTGTTAATGAGTATTTTAAAAGGGAGTGGGCCTTAGTTCTATAGGTGGACGCCTTTTCGAGATATCGCCATAAAGGTGGGACCAGGGGTGACTCTAGAATTTGTTTGTACGATATGGGTATCAAATGAAAGGTGTTAATGAGTATTTTAAAAGGGAGTGGGCCTTAGTTCTATATGTGGACGCCTTTTCGAGATATCGCCATAAACGTGGACCAGGGGTGACTCTAGAATGTGTTTGTACGATATGGGTATCAAATTAAAGGTATTAATGAGGGTTTTAAAAGGGAGTGGTGGTAGTTGTATATGTGAAGGCGTTTTCGAGATATCGACCAAAATGTGGACCAGGGTGACCCAGAACATCATCTGTCGGGTACCGCTAATTTATTTATATATGTAATACCACGAACAGTATTCCTTCCAAGATTCCAAGGGCTTTTGATTTCGCCCTGCAAAACTTTTTCATTTTCTTCTACTTAATATGGTAGGTGTCACACCCATTTTACGAAGTTTTTTCTAAAGTTATATTTTGCGTCAATAGACCAATACAATTACCATGTTTCATCCCTTTTTTCGTATTTGGTATATAATTATGGCATTTTTTTCATTTTTCGTAATTTTCGATATCGAAAAAGTGGGCGTGGTCATAGTCGGATTTCGGCCATTTTTTACACCAATACAAAGTGAGTTCAGATAAGTACGTGAACTGAGTTTAGTAAAGATATATCGATTTTTGCTCAAGTTATCGTGTTAACGGCCGAGCGGAAGGACAGACGGTCGACTGTGTATAAAAACTGGGCGTGGCTTCAACCGATTTCGCCCTTTTTCACAGAAAACAGTTATCGTCCTAGAATCTAAGCCTCTACCAAATTTCACAAGGATTGGTAAATTTTTGTTCGACTTATGGCATTAAAAGTATCCTAGACAAATTAAATGAAAAAGGGCGGAGCCACGCCCATTTTGAAATTTTCTTTTATTTTTGTATTTTGTTGCACCATATCATTACTGGAGTTGAATGTTGACATAATTTACTTATATACTGTAAAGATATTAACTTTTCTTTTAAAATTTGACTTTAAAAAAATTTTTTTTTAAAAGTGGGCGTGGTCGTTCTCCGATTTTGCTAATTTTTATTAAGCATACATATAGTAATAAGAGTAACGTTCCTGCCAAATTTCATCATGATATCTTCAACGACTGCCAAATTACAGCTTGCAAAACTTCTAAATTACCTTCTTTTAAAAGTGGGCGGTGCCACGCCCATTGTCCAAAATTTTACTAGTTTTCTATTCTGCGTCATAAGTTCAACTCACCTACCAAGTTTCATCGCTTAATCCGTATTTGGTAATGAATTATCGCACTTTTTCGGTTTTTCGAAATTTTCGATATCGAAAAAGTGGGCGTGGTTATAGTCCGATATCGTTCATTTTAAATAGCGATCTGAGATGAGTGCCCAGGAACCTACATACCAAATTTCATCAAGATACCTCAAAATTTACTCAAGTTATCGTGTTAACGGGACAGACGGACGGACGGACATGGCTCAATCGAATTTTTTTTCGATACTGATGATTTTGATATATGGAAGTCTATATCTATCTCGATTCCTTTATACCTGTACAACCAACCGTTATCCAATCAAAGTTATTATACTCTGTGAGCTCTGCTCAACTGAGTATAAAAAGATGAACTTATGCAAGTTTTTATTTAAGCCTATGCTATTAATATCATCAGCACATTCCTGTAATATATTGTGCTATTTCAAATAAGTTCTATTGCCCGAATTATCAGCTATAGCATATATTTGAAGAAATAGCATGACGGTAGTTGTAGTTCTGATTGGTAAGAAGAGCTCGTTCTCAATCTTGACAAACGTTTTTGTGCTGCTCAACGTTATTTAATGAATCCTTACCAATCGACCAAGAAGTGATACGTGCCGATGTTCTTATCGTGGGCCCTTTCCCGTATAGTAATCTAGTCTATAGAGGCCCTAAGAAGTCTGATATAGCCCAATAACACCTTTAGTAAGAGTATGTTTTACAGTATGATAGATGGGACGTTTATACGATATTAAGCCTATTGTCGTGGATTTAGTAGATCACACTTAAATACCAAATTATGCATGCGGTCGTCCGTTCATATTTGAGATTTAATTAATGTTTTGAGTCAACTTATTCAGTGCTTGAAGAGCGCCGCTGGTACTCCGTAATTTCCCGGCATTTAAGGGTTTTTCTTAGACAAGATATTTTCAGTCTTACTTGCTCATAGTTGGATAGTAGGAATTACTTTCATCTTAAGTATTGTGGTATCGGCTTCGTATACTTCCGCACTGTACAGCAATGAGGAAAATATTTAGTAAATAAGACTATTAGTATAAGACTATATTACTATCAAGAACTGCGCCTGTCTTGTTACCTTCCCACCCGCTGGATATTCCAGCAAAGTTTTCGACCTTAAGCTCCTAGAACTCACGTCTCCAGCTTCAGTATCCTACGTTTGTCCCTACAGTCTTCGAGCAATGATTACACTCACATACACTGAGCGTTTCTACGCCTGTGACCTACTTCATGGAGTCCATTGCGAAACTATATAGGATGGCGGCGGAGCAACATATAAATAACAAAACACACACATTCCACGTTTTTTCAATTCTCTGGTTGCTGTCGAAATCTTATTCTGCCAGAAGAGAAAATGTCAAACCATACAAAAAAAGTAACAATCAGCTGATTTCCGATCACCAACTGTATGTTTTCGTCATGGTATCGTCCTCTTATTACGAGGTGGCGCAGCTTCCTCCACTTTACCAATTTTACCCCCAGGGGCTGGAGGAAATTATGAGTTTTTAATGTACAATTTTCGTTCATATAAAAAATTGCTCGCCGGCATCCAATAATGTCCGCAACGGCAATACACAGGGAGTGAAATAGCACTCAATTACATTTAGAAGTCGAAGATTGCTCTCAGATAGCAATTGCCGAGTGAATAGATCAGTGGTGCATAAAGCTAGCAGAGCTTCAAATACAAACGCAACAGTTTTTACAGTAAGTAGTATGTGTGCATCGGCATTCTCAAATGCCCTAGAACAGGCTTGTCCAATGCCAAAACCACGCGCAAGCGTAAACCCCACTGGTGGTCCCATGATCTGGACCTACTTCGTAAATCCTGAAGAGAACAGTTTAACAAAGCCGAATTCCTTGATGATGGGTCACAATGGCTAGAATACAAAGGCAAAATAAGGACCTACAAAAAGGTCCTGAGACAAGCGAGAGAACTTCGTGGAGAAATTTCTGCACTGGAGTCGAAAGTGTCGCTGACACATCAAGGCTACGGTGCGTGCTTTCTAAGGCGCAAACAGCTATTAGCATTCTGAGGAGACCAATTGTTACCTGGACCAGCATAGAAGAGGAAACCATAGAGCTGCTCCTGGACACACATTTCCCAGGAAACACGACCAATGCACCGGAAGTACCTGCAGCAAACCAAGCTGTGAATATACCCATCACTGAGGAGAGGGTTAGGTGGGCAGTTAAAAGTTTTAAACCTTTTAAGGCTGCTGGACCAGACGGGATATCCCCGCTCAACTTATCTACTCTTTGGAGTTATCAGCCAACTGGCTGCGGTACATATATACCACTTGTTTGGCTCTAAACTATATTCCCGTGTGCATGGAGGAGCGCCACGGTCATATTCATTCCTAAAGCAGGCAAAGCCGAAGGACTTAAAGACCTATCGAAACATCCTTGTTCGAAAAGGATTATTGTCTGGTGACCTTCCTAGACATTGAAGGAGAATTCAACGATATGAGTCCAGACGCCCTTAACAATGCTTTAACTGGTCTGGACGTAAATAGACTGAACTGGAAAGACGACGTCATTCAGCGACAAAAGAAAGCGTATATTGCATTATATACGTGTAAAAGAGCCATTGGCAAAAAATGGCGACTCACCTGCACCATATGCAGATGGATTTATACCGCGATTATCCGACCATACTGCTGTATGGGATAGTCGTATGGTGGCCAGCTTTGAGCAAGGCGTCAAACCTAAACTTGTTGGGTAAAGTCCACAGATCCAGCATGATAAGCATAAGCGGGGCTCTAAGAACAACACCTAGCGAAGCTCTTCAGGCCATTCTTGACATCCTACCATTGGACCAAGCTGGTTATCGAGCGGCGGCAACGTCGACCTGCGTCTAAGAGAGTTGTCCTTTTGGAACAACGAGACCACAGGACACTCAAGTACCGTTCTCTCCCTCCTAGCACGGATCGCTGTGCGACCATAACAGTTGCGTAAACCAACTTTAAGATAAACATCCCCAGCAGGGATGACTAGTTGGAGTCGGATAGGTGCCTTGATACTGACAGCAGCATTTCCATATACACGCACGGCTCCAAGCTAAACGGTAAAGCTGGAGGTGGAGTATACTCCAGGGACCTTGACCTCCAGCTCTCCTTCAGACTACCCGACCACAGCAGTTTATTCCAGGCAGAAGTTGCAGCCATAATGGAAGCCGCAGCTAGGATAGGGACAGACACCGTCAGCAAAGAAATTTTTATTTTCAGCGACAGCCAAGCTGCCATAAAATCTCTTGGATCCTACTCGTTCAATTCTGAACTAGCACTAAACTGTCGCCGATCTCCTCAGGAGATGGCTCAACAGAACCGTGTACACCTCACATGGGTCCATGGACATAGGGTCCTTCGAGGGAAACCGCATTGCAGATGAACTCGCAAGGCCGGGTACAACCAGGCAGGTTCTTCCAGGCCAAGAACGCTTAGGTATACCCCTGTCCATATGCAAGCTAATGCTAAAAGAGCACATCCACCTGTCCTAAATGGGATCCTAAAAGATCTCGACACGTGTACAACCTAAGAAGGGATACAATTTCCACACACTAGTGGAGGCACTAGCTGGTCATTGCCTCATAGGGTAGGCATGCAGAAAGGTTAGGAGCGCCTTATCGTCTATGTTGTATGAGCTGTGAAGAGGATGAGGAGGAGGAAACGGTGGTTCACCTCATTTGTAACTGCCCAGTACTAAGCGGAGTACTGCAGCGCTTTCTGGGTGCTCCATTTCTTGATAATCTGAGCCAGGTTGTGGTGCATGACGTCAAGGACCTGGTAGGTTTCATCAGGTCCTCAAAATGGTTCGAAGAGGAAACGTAACGGTGCATCTTCGTGGTATCACAACGGGCCTAATACTACTGGCCTAAGTGTACCTTCGGGCAGCCACCTCAACTTAACCTAACCTAGTATGTGTGCATAAGGGTAATTGTGAAAAAATACAGCATTGAATGCACGCGTAAGATGTTTACGGGTTGAAGTTTAAGCGAAAGCTTATGTGCTGCTGACATGTTGGTGAACACCGAATGAATTACCGACGCTCTACGCCGCTCTTGAGGGCATCTCTGGAACAGATCATTATCTGACTGTTTTCGTGAGCATCGAATAAATAAATTGATCTTATAATAAGATCCTGCGTTAAGTAACCATGGCCACCTCATTATAGGCTTATAAATCTTCAAAGCAAGTAATGCTACCATATTCTTAGTTTCTTTTAGTAACCCACATCCTTTTTTGTTGGGATTCCGCTGGTCTAATCTAGCTGTATTCAATGTATTATTATTTTTCATAGTTGTTGCAACTCATGCGTTAGCATACCTACCATGGCGTTTTATTTGTATTTGATTTGATTTTATTGCGCGCCGGGGCTTTTGAACACAGCAGACACACACAAGACCTGTCAAGTCAACCTCACTGCCTCCATGCCTGTCTACCTTGTTGTCCAGATTGTCAGGCTGCCTGGTAAAGCAATTCCCAGTAATCTTCCACATACTCCACTTGCTCTACCAGCAGTTGTGACAACAAACAACAACAATGATCGGGTAGGTAGAGTGACAATTGCAGCTGTGAATTTACTGGCTGACGCTCACGCAAAATGCATACAAAATGCACGCATGGCTAAAATCCTGCTAAGGAATCGCCACAATTCGCACTAAAATGAGAAGCCAAGCCGAGCGATTTAAATGCGAACGCAAGATGTGTAAGTTGAGTCAATGGGGTCGCCGCGCTGGAGAATGGCGTTGTCGTTGCACTTTGGGTGTTGCTGGTTGCGGCTTTTTGTTTATTGTTATGGTTGATGTTGTTTGCTAGGTTTTTGTTTGTTTTTGTAGCTTTTCTAGTTGTCTACTCTTGGCTGTTAAACGGGTTCCAACCTACGAATCACCATAATCCAGCTGTTGTACTATGCGGAATATTCGTAATTGTTTTGTTAAGATCGGCATGTGGCGTGGCGTGTAAATTGTTTCTTTCCATACTAAATGCATATTTTAGTTGTTGGTTTCTTACGCTCTCCCATGCCAATAATAATAATACTCATTCCACCTCTGTTCGGCCGTCAGTCTTTACGGCTACTTAACTTTCACGCTTTTGCAAGGAAACGTAATTTTTGCTTGGAAAAATAATTAAAGCAAATTAATTCCTACAAAACTTTTAGCTACTTAACAGAAATATAATCAGTTCGAACCAGACTAGGTAGGAATGCGTAGGGGCTTGGATGGCTTCATTAAGTTTGTACAATAAAATAAGTAATTAATATTAATGGCAGTTAGCCTGAACTTGACTTTTTCATAATAAAAATAAATTTAAAATAGAACATTTTAAGGCTTAAGAGATTGTTCTTTTGCTTGGCCACACATTTGGCCTTGATGGTGTGCATTTTTATTACGTCTGCCTAATTTGCTAAGATAATTGCTATGCAGTGGCAAACGAAAATTTCTCGTCGAAGAGCTAGCTGCTCACGAAACTGACAGCGACTGAATGCAATTTTCAACCTGACAATGCAAAGGAGCTTTCCATCAAACCCAGAAAAATAACCGGTAGGGTAGCCGCAAAGCGCTTTGTATGGCTGATAGGAAAAATGCCAGAAAATTCTACCAAAATATGAGGCTGGTGACGAAAGGTTTTTACGACAGGGCAAAATGCGCAAATGCAATGTCCAGAGGGTACTTAGATTATGGAGGGAACACTTCTCTGCTCCCCTAAATGGAGACAGCGTTTTAACCGCATATCGATGATGATGGAATAAATGTCCCCCCAAACCAAATTTCTCTTCGTCGAGAAGACGCTCCGTCGACGCTTCCCAAGGCAGTCGGTTCTATGTACCGGAGCGATCAAGGACTGTCATTTCAGTGTAACCCCATTTAATTTGTTGCGTCCCTCCCACAAATTGTCATCCTCCCAGCAGCTCCTTGCAGTGGGACTTCTCCATATTCTCTTGCTCCGGGAAGGTATTGAACCCAATACGGGTCCGTCTCCTTACCCCGGTCCTGAAAAATGGTTTTGCTGCGTCTGCCGGAAAAGAATCTTTTTAGGGACGGTCATACCCTTGTCAGTGTGTCTCGTGCAAGGGATGGTTGCATCGGACAAGTTGTTCTGGGCTAGCTCCCAAAACCCGACGTCCACGTAGCTTTTATAAATCTTTTGTGGCTCCTTGTTTTTCACGCCCAAGGGCGTCCCGTAGTCTACGCCTTAGCGCCCCCCCCTACCTTCCAGCAGCCCCGCTGTTCAGCAAGCCACAAAAAGTACCCGCTGCTGCTCGCGCCTCCGCCACCAACTCATACGGCCACTCCCACTCATCCTCGCAATCTCCACAGTAGAGTCGGTAGCAATGCCGAGCTACAGCCCTTGCTCCGTCTCTCTTTTTTCCGGCAGCAATCGTGAATGTCAGAGAAACAGACTCTTAGTCCCTACCTTCTTTTGCACCGTTTGCCAGCACAGAATATATATGTTTGCGACATCCGCCCAATGCAGCTCCTGCCTTGGACGGTGCCACTTTCCTAGATGTTCTGGTCTTCGCGACGGCAACCCCCCGACGGGTTTCATTGCGCCATGTTGCCAGGCCGCAAACCCAAATACACCGGTTACCCCAATGCTTGCCCAAGGACGTGTAGTTCCAGGGCCACAACAGCAGTTGCGTCCTAGCCTTTCACAACCCAGGCGTAGTCACCCGTCACTTACTCCCAGAGTGACGACGTCTCCCCCGTTGAACTTCAGAATTCTGCAGTTAAACTCTAATGGATTAACTGGGAAGATCACGGAGATAGTCGACTCCATGAAGCAGCACAACATCCGCATTGATGCAATTCAAGAGACTAAACTCACAGCAATACCTGCTTCTGGGTATAATGTCCACAGAAAAGATCGCGAGAGCGGAAATGGAGGCGGCCTGGCGTTTATCATATACCACTTTGTGCAATTCATATATTTGATCCCGACATCGGCCGCAGGGACAGTGTCTTAGAACGTCAAGGCTTATCTGTCCGGTCAGACGATGCAAACCTAGAAATCATCAACATCTACATCGCCCCTGCCACCTGTTGCCCCAGGGATACCGCCCTTATATCAGCGCCTAACTCACTGGCAATAATCGCATTATCTTAGGCGATTTCAATGCCCATCACGATCTATGGCATTCAAACTTGCAGGCAGACAGTAGGCGTGAGATGTTGGCGGATCAAATAGAAGAAACGACGTTCTGCACAATAAACGGAGACGCTCCCACACGTATGGTAGGAAGATGTCACAGTTCGCCGGATATCATCGTGAGCGCAGGACTCGTAAACTGCGTCAACTGGCAGCCGATGGTAACATTGGCATCCGACCACCTGCCTATACTTATTTAGCTCGAGCGTACCGCCGACTTCATTGTCACAGAAAAACGCATTTTCATAAATTTTAAAAAAGGAAAGTGAGACGAATGCAAATCCTTTGCAGGCAACCATTTCGCTGCCCTCCCTATCCCGACTGATGCTCGCCAAGGGGAGCGTGCTTTCCGCAAGGTCATTGAATCCGCTTCGGCGCGCTCTAATTCCCGCCGGTAGAATTTCCGACATTCGCCTCACTTTCCGGTGGAGGCCACAAATTTAGCGAGAGAACGGACCTTATAAGACAGCTCGATCCCGGCGACCCCCAAATAAGGGATATAAACCAACAAATCAGATTGCTTGTGGATGAACACAAGCGGGCGAAATGGGAGGAGCACCTAAGCGTTGTAACCTCTCTGCCGGTGTAGGTAAGCTTTGGTCCACCGTAAAGTCTGTCGAATCCGTCTAAGCACAATGACAAAATTTCCATCGCCTTTGGCGATAAAGTGCTGTCGGATGCGAAAAAATGCTGCGAGCGCTTTTTTGTCGACAATATATAATGCATTCTACGGTCGACAAAGATAGACGGAGGGCCAACAGACACGCACATAAACATAATTCAGCGCGTCTCCAATTACCATCACCGCCAAAGAGTTTGAGGATCATGCTAAACCATCCAGAGCAGTAGGCCCAGACGGCATAGCCATGCGATGCCTGTCTCTTTCCACCTTTGTCATTCCCGAAAAATGGAAATGGCCAAGATGGTCCCGCTACTAAGCCTGGGAAACCAACTAACATAGGAGAGTCGTATCTCTCCTCTCGCCAGTAGCCAAGACGCTTGAAGCAATTTTGCTCCCCTAATTCAAAGCAAATTTGCAGCTAGCCCTGTCATCAGCATGGCTTTAGAAAACTCCATACCACCACCACCGCGCTAAATGCCATCAGCACCCAGATAAATTGCGGTTTAAAACCAAAACCCCCACAATAGAACAGTACTCGTTGTGCTAGACCTATCAAAAGCTTTTGATATGGTCAACAATGGCACGTTACTGTAAGACCTGGAAGGGTCTACCCTTCCCCATGTCTTAAAAGGTGGACCGCAATTATCTGGGTGGTCGGCAGGCATCGGTGCAATTTAGAAACGAAACATCAAAACCAAGAACAATTAAACAAGGGGTGCCACAGGGTGGTGTCCTATCTCCACTTTTGTTTAACTTCTACATATGAAACCTACCTTCTCCACCAGAAGGAGTTACTATCGTTTCCTACGCCGATGATTGCACAATAATGGCCACATGCCCACGCCCACAGATCGATGAGCTTTGCAATAGAACAAACGACTACCTCCTTGATCTCTCCAGTTTTTTCGCCTCGCGAAACACAACATGGACGTCCCAAATGTCGACCATTTTGCACATCCACGTCGATGGCAATACGCTACCGACTGTCCTACAACCCAAAATCTTGGGAGTGATGGCAGTACTTGGGGAAAAGATAAAGAAACGCTTATTACCACTTACAAAGCAATTGCACAGCCGATTGCATGCTACGCGTCCCCTATATGGTCGCCAAGCCTAAAAACTAATCACGGGAAGAAGCTACAAGCCTGCCAAATACCGCGCTCAGAACCGCCACTGGCTGTCTTCTTATGTCCCCAGACACCATCTACATAATGAGGAGAGAATACTCCTCATCAGGGAGAGAAATGAGATGCCAACCAAACAGTTCCTGTTGAATACCCAGAAACCTGGGCATCCCAACAGACATCTGATTGATGAGCCAACACCGCCCAGGGACTTAAGGAGTCATCTCCGTAAGCATTATGAGGAAATACGGCACCTGAGAACTCAACCGTTATGAAGCCAAAAAACACAAGCAGGTCTCGGTGAACTCCACAAACAGGCGTTGGAACTTTATGCCAGGAATTGCCCGGTGAATCCAGAACAGCACCAAAAACTTGCGGAAGAGGAACGCACACTCCCAGGGAAACGCGAGTCACTCTACCTCAACTTCGATCTGGATACTGTAACAGGTTAAACTCTTACTTATCCAGAATCAACCCCGACATACAAAATATATGCCCTGCTTGCAATGTGTTCCCACATGACACCAACCATCTCTTTAATTGTAATGTGGAACCAACGCCTCTAACACCCCTTTCATTATGGTCCACCCCTGTTGAAACAGCAAGTTTCCTTGGACTCCCGTTAGAGGATATTGATGACAATTTTGTGATCGTTCGCAACTATTGGATAGGGCGAAGCACTGCTACAACAACAACAACAACAACAACCTCTTCGTCGATTTTAAGGCCGCCTTCGACAGCACGAAAAGGAGCTGCCTATATGACGTTGACCAACACCATCAGCTCAGTCAGAATTGGCAAGGGCCTCTCCTAGCCGTTCGAAACTAAACGAGATTTCAGACAGGGTGACCCCCTATCGTGCGATTTCTTTAATTTGATGCTGCAGAACTTAACCGCTCTGGAACAAGCGTGAAATTGCTGGCATATGCTGATGACATTAATATCATTGGCGTGAACACCCGCGCCCTTAGTTCTGCTTACTCCAAACTGGAAAATATTTGGTGAATGAGGACATCCACTCCACTGGAAAGACCAAGTGGTTAGGTTAGGTTGAACTGGCCGGTCCATGAGGACCTCACATAGACTGATTGAGTCCGTAGTGTTACCAGAAGTTTGTTTTAACGACCAAACTGAAAAACTCTATCAAAAACCAGGACCTATGTTATAAAATAACTCCGTCCTCTTGGCAAATACTAGAAGCTTCCTAGGACTTAAGCCACTTGCTGCTTCTAGATCTGACAGCTGTATCACTCCTAATAGCTGGAGTCTTAGCCTGGCAAGTGCAGGGCACGAGCACAGAATGTGCTCGATCGTTTCCTCCTCCAACCCGCACTTCCTACATCTGCTATCACTGACCAAGCCTAATTTAAAGGCATGTGACGCCAGAAGGCAGTGTCCAGTCAGAATACCCGTCATGAGCCTACAGTCCTCTCTTTTTAATGATAGAAGCAACTGTGTTAGTCTATGGTTGTAAGCCTACACATAATCTTCGACACTTTACAGCCCCGCGCTTGAACCCACGCCTTTCCCGCTTGGTCGATCATGAGCACCTCTCGCCATCGCTTAATCTCGCCCAATCTAATTGGGACGTCTACGGAGCAAGCTTCAAGGGATGCGCCTTTTTAGCTAGTTCGTCCGCTTTTTCATTCCCATCTATTCCCATATGCCCTGGGACCCAATATAGATGTATGCTTCTCCCTGTCCCGATTCTCTCCAGAGACTGCTTACACTCTAACACGCATTTAGATGCTGTGCTATGCGAGATTATTGTCTTAATTGCTGCTTGACTGTCAATATAAAAGTTAACACGGTTGCAGCTTAAGCTATTCTCTTCATGGGTTTCTACTGCTTTGGTTACGGCTAATATTTCCGCTTGGAAAAACGCTACAGTAATCCGGCAGCCTGTAGGATCTGCTTATTTCCGGATCAGCACAGTATACCGCAGACCCTACTCTTTCCACTAATTTGGAACCATCGGTGTACACATGTATCGCCTCGTCCGCCATTTGCGCACCCTTGCGCCAACCGTCCACCTCTATTGTGGCCTTAAGATCTCCCTCGAAGCGCAGATAGGGAATCATGTAGTCTGTTCGTCTTGTGATTGATGACGCTATACTACTATGGCCATATGGTCGGCGCTCAAGCTGCCCCGAAGCACCGAGCCTGGTTGCGGTCGTTAACGCTTTGTTCTTTGCTACCAGGTCTACAGGTGGAATGTGCAGAATGGCATACAGTGCAGCCGTCGGGGTTGTTTCAGGGCTCCCGTAATGCTAAGCATCGATAGTCTGCATACCCCTCTAATTTTTTGAGGTATGTTGTTTTTGTGTGGCTTTCCACCAAACAAGAACTCCATAGTATAGAATAGGGTTTACAATCGCTGTAAAAACCCAATGAGAAGAGAGGGCGATAGGCCCCACGTACACCCCAGCATTCTTTTACATGCATAGAGTGCCGTTGAGGCCTTCTTGGCCCTCTCCCCACGTTGAGCTTCCATGACAGCTTACTGTCTAGGATGATTCCTAGATATTTTGCAAAGGTTCTCCTGTAGGTCACCCCTCCTAACTTAGGCCTGGTCCAATTTGGGACCTTGTACCTCTTTGCAAACAAGACCATATCCGTCTTCTCCGCATTGACTTTAAACCCGACATTAGATGCCCAGGTATGAATATCCCGAAGCGCCCGATTCATTAAAGAACTAATCGTTGGAAGGCACTTTCCACTTATGACAATTGCAACATCATCTGCGTAAGCCGTAAGTTTTACGGGTCCCTCATCGTATGCTTGAGCAGTTGGTTGATGACCAGCGTCCACAGCAGAGGTAATAGCACCCCTCCCTGCGGCGTTTCCCTTTTCAATGATTTCGTGGCCTCGTACAATCCCCATTGTGATGTAATCTTCTGCAATTTAACATGCAGCCGATCCATATGATTAGGCAGGATGTACTTTAAGATCATCCATAATCGCCCATTTGCAACATTATTGAAGCCCCGGCAATGTCCAAGAAGACTCCTAGAGCATTATCCTTATATTCCAGGGATTTCTCTATGCTTATTACCACCCTGTGCAGTGCGATGTCTACCGACTTGCCTTTGGTGTACGCATGCTGTTTTGTGGAGAGCAGCTTTTCATCCACGTTGGACTTTATGTACACATCTATCAGCCTCTCAAAGGTTTTGAGCAGAAATGATGTTAAGCTATGGGTCTGTAGTCTTTGGGATACACGTGACGGATCTTCCCTCGCCTTTGGTAGGGAAGCTAATCGAGCAGTTCTCCAAGAGTGCGGTACATGATTCAGTCGTATGCACCCATCGAATATTATTTTAAGCCATTCCACGACCGCCCTACTTGAAACTTGTAGCATGTCGGGAATATACCATCTGGGCCCGGCGATTTAAACTTAGAAAACGTCTTCACTGCCCATTCGATCTTGGTATCGGTCACCAAGCCGGCACTATTAGCTCCGTTATCGAAGTGTGAGTGATGTCTGCCGGCTCTTCTAAAAACGTCTCCGATGGGAAATGTGTATCGAGAAGCACCTCAAGGGATTCCTCACTATTACGTGACCATTACCCGTTCTCTTTCTTTATTAGTCCCTGTACTATGTTTCCCTTTCCTAGGATTTTTTTTCAACCGTGCTGTTTAGCTGGAGCACTCTATGTCCGCACAGAAACTTTTCCATGAGTTTCTCTTCGCCCTGGTAATTCCACGCTTATAGATCCTTAGTAGATCCCTGTACTCGTCCGACACGCTTCACTTTCCTAGGTCTTTGCGAGCTTAAACATTTCTTTTACCTGTCTTCTTAGAAGACTCAGCTCATTGCTCCACCATGGCGGCTTTGCTTTTCCTCTGAATCTTCTTAGAGGGCAAGCTTTGTTATACGCAGTCATAAGCGTCCTTGTTAGGAATTCATTCGACTCCTCCAGTTCCTCTACATTAGCAACCTCTTTGGGTTGTCCCAGTTTTGTTTCCACATGTTTCTGGAATTTAGTCCAGTTCGTTGACCTAGGATTTCTAAAGGTTCCTCCCTTCTCTACCCTCTTTAGGGGGATGTTGCAGCTGGTATACGCATGGTCGGAGAAGGATGGTCTATCAAGAACCCTCCATCATACATTGATATATCACGCCCGGAGCTCAATGTAATATCCAGAACATTGCTGGATGTTGGACCAATGTATGTAGGGACATTTCCCCTGTTGGCTATCTGCAATTGGTTTGCAGAATGTAACAAAAAAGAGATTCGCCTCTCTCGTTCGTATCTGCTCCTCCCCATGCATTGTGGTGCGCATTTGCATCTGCGCCTATGACCACCGCCCTTTGCGCCCATCCTCCTGTACTAGCCTTTTGCACTCCATCGGTGAAACCTCCACAGAATGGGCCATGTAGCAGGATGCCAGGATAAATGCCTGTTTATTCTTTTGCTCAACGGCCACCGCTACGAGATCCTCAGTGGTGTAATTAGGCAGCATATATGAATG